>VWZT01004908.1:200119-300501 GCA_013397055.1 Pachycephala philippinensis | reverse complement strand
AAAAAAAAAAGCCCAATTGAACTTATATAGTCTGAAAACAATGCCTTTTCTAACCTAGCTCATTTTAACCAAAATTGGGTTACAGAACACCCGCCCAAGCAGCTAATTCTGGAGCTGGGAGAAAGCAGGAATAAGCTTTTGGGAACATTAACCTCTATAGCTGGCACAGCTGCAGCCAGACAAAGATGAGTGATCAAGCCCTTGTTTCATGGATAAGGATAACACAGCAGATGAACACAGACAAAATATTAAAATTTCATTTAAAAATAAAAATAAAAAAGACTAATAATGCAGAGAAATTCAGATGTGAGCCTGAAATTCCATCCCAGCTCGCAGCACGTTGCACAGATGTTTTGCAAAAATAAACTCATAACATGCAAGTGCAACTAGTGAGTGCAGGACGCAGATTCTTCACACTTATTCTTTTGACTAAAGAAATGTGATTATTCATTCAGAATGCTGGTTTTAAAAAGAAATAGACGCCAAACATTCTCTTTTATCCCTTCATGAAAATGAGGCAAAAGAAATAGCACTGACCTAAATCATACACGGGGCAAACACAAATGATGTGCAGACTCCCATAACACATTTTTCAATGCACTTAATAACTGATTACAGCATCTTGTATTTGTATGCAGCCTTTCCAGTAAGAACTGCTGAGCAGTGTCAGACTTTCTGTAGCAGATTTAGTGTGTTTAAGTGGAGACGAGGATGAATCCGCTAATTCTTGATTTAATTTCCCAAAGGTGTTAAAAAGGAAAGCCGTTTGAACTTCATGGCAAATCACATGATGGCTTCTGGAAACTGGAATCAAAGTGTCTGGCAGGAGAGACACATTGCATCTGGATTCACCAGTGCCTCTTATGCTTGGCAATCAAACATTCCCACGTGAGGCTATCAAGCTGGACATCTCCTTCAGTATCTGCCGCTGAGAATATTTCCCAGCTGTTCTAAATGGGTGAAAATAACTGTCCAGACTGCAGAGGAATAAAGAGTCAGGACCTTCAGGCTCCCTTCAGAGCAATGAACAAGGTAACACTGCTGCTCCTGCCCTGAGAGGTGGCACATCCTAATGAAACTGCATTTTCTGAGGTTTCTGTGAGGAAAAGAAGGGAGGGCTGTTTGTTCGCATGTGGGTTTTTATTTTATTTCCATTTTGCCTGCTGGATCATTAAGAGAGTAAGAGGGTAATAATCATAAAGTCTCTACCACAACCGCTGGATCCCTTTTTGTACCCTGTACTCTAATGGTCTGTCTGAGGAATTACACACATACTCTCTTCAAGTGCATTTCTGACCTAATTAAGCTAGGAAAATACAATTGACAAGGGGTCTCTCAACCTTCCATTGCATTTTCCATTCACATAGCTGTAATAAAAAAAATCATATTTATTCTAAAGTGTCTGTGGTTTTGTGTCCATTTACTTCTGTTATGAGTAGGTGGTGGAAACTGCACTTCTCAAAGGTTTGATACAAGTGACAGTAACTTTGGGTGAATCTTTGCATTAGTTTTTACTGGAGCAAACACCACCAAAAAAGAGGTTGGAAAGGATTTGCTCCTTTCATTCAGAACCCGTGAGACTATTCAAGGAAAACAGTATATTTTAAGTCATAGTTTGGCCAAATGTGTCCATACGAGATAAGTCAAGGTCTGCACAAGTTTTCTTGTTTTGTTTTGCTTTCTTTTTTTTTTCCTTTTTTTTTTTAAGTGATAAGACAGATTTACTCAATTTTCCACTAATATAAGGAAACAATTGAGGGCTTCAGCTACGGTGAAATAACAGTCTTTTAAGGATGACTATGTCTGACCAAAGCCAGTGGCAAAAGTCCCAGTGGCTTGAAAAAAGCTGGATCTTAGGACTTTGCCATCAACTCTTTCTTTTATTCCTAACGTTCTTAAAGGCAGTGCTTGCCATGAAATTATTGCATGCAGAAAGCCTACAGTATTCAGCCCCCAATATGTGAGATATTTCTCCTAAATGCACACATTTTACTGAAAAAGAGACTTCATACCAGACTCATAGTCTACAAAATTTAAATGATAGGAATATTATGGGACCTGTCATTAGGAATCAGCTTGGGAAGCATAACAAAAAATATGACCCAAGCTCATACTTTGCTATTAGATTTTTGGATTTAAATAATTAGTTATTGTTGCTATTTTGACAAGACTAAGAAAATCTAAATGTATTCTTTTTTTTTTAACAGAATATTTAAAGATAATTTTTCTTTATAGGTTTTTCAGTAGAAATAAAACATACAGAGCTTTAAAAATAAGAGCTAAAATATATTTAGTTTTCATTAATTAATTTCAGAAGACTGGCTGTTTTCAAATGTAATATCCACTTTACCTTTGTTACATTTTACTTGGCAGATTCAGTTGGCATAACCAAAATTAAATGTCATCAGAATATATTAACTTGTTGAATTAAGTATTTTTTTAAATCAGCTATTAATAAAGCTTTAAACAGTTTGTATTGTTAACAATAAAAGCACACCAATTCACCCATGCTCAGAAAAACTTCACTGAAAAACACACTTTTGCAAGAAGAAATGCAACAGAGGAGCAGGGATGGAGGTAACAGTTTAAAGATGATGTTCATCACTGGAAAAGTGAATGATTGTGAGGAGATTTTTCAGAAAATGAAATCATCAAAGGCTGCAAGGCAGAATTAGTAATCTCTTCACCGAAATATTAAATGAGCATATGTCAGTAAATCTACAGCAGAGTCAGCACTGAGGAAAACTGCAGCACACCAAAGGTGCAGATTAAAAGCTTGCGCTATTCACTACTTCAAATCACTAAAAATGAAACAAAACGCAAGGTTTCATTTAAAATATACCAGTAGGAGTATCTCCATCCACCTTATTCCATGCATGTTAGACAAGTGTGAGATGCAGGTTCACTGAGAGAGGGGTAGGCAGAGACACCCTTCATGCAGAAAGCATCAACTTGGAGTCTACAAACCTGTTCTTGTCAGGCTGGTTCCATCCAGCCTAAACCCAGCTTTATCTGCTGCTGCAACCAGTGCTTGTGCAAAAGTGCCGCTGGTAAAGATCGAGTCATCTGAGGAGCTACCTACACTAGATCTATGACTAGAAAAGTTACGGTCCTCATCAGACGCAGAACCCCATCCATTTACCATTGAACCTAAAAACAAATGTAGGGGGCTATAGTGAGTGGTGCACATTTGGTATTCTTTGTTCATCTAGAGCTTAAAGACCCACTTAATACGTCCTTTCTCAACAAGAAACCCAAAATTCGTTCAACAGAGCTTGGTACAAAAGAGCAATATTCATCTAAAGCTTAAAGACCCACTTATTGTGTCCTTTCATAACACAAACCCCAAAGTTTATCTGACAGAGTTTGGTACAACAGAGCACTATCAGAGCTAGATGGGATCTCATTCATAGTTTGCTCCACGTAGCTTTGGTCCTGTAAACAAAATAATACATATTCTCTACAAATGCAAAGGCTCCACAGTACAATTTTTTGAAAATTAATGGATTTTTCCTGTGATTGAATTCAATGTGACTGTTTTTATTACTTTTGCTTTGACTTGTTACAAATCAGTATCTAGTTTGATATTTGCCAAACCAAGCCTTAATTTTGGACTGCACATGTGTAAATCTCTGTAGATATGCCTAAGTCAGACCTCGGCTTCAAGAGCTATTCTGAACAAGACTGGAACCATGTAATTTTGTCGATCAAAACCTTAAAATAAATGAGCAGTTTTAATGGCCTGAAAAAAGCTGATCTCAAGTAGTTCATTCAAGTGGATTAAAACAACTTTTTTTAAAAGGTTAGAAATGATTCGGTTGCAAGAGCAGAGCAAATATATGCTCAAATTTAATACTGAGTCAGTCACTGGACCAGTGTTGGCCCCATGGTACCTTCTAACTATGGATTACCACCAGCACTGCAGGAGAGGAAAGTGATAACAACATCATAAAAATTCAGTCAGAAAACTAGATACCAGAAAAACCACATGAAAGAAATACAGAAATCTTGACATAACCGAAATATAAAAAGTAAAATAGAGAAGGAAGGATTAATCTTATTTGCTCTTCGTTTTTATTTTCTTTAATTTTTTCTGAAGCATGAATCAAACATCAATCAGCTACCCAGCACGGCAGTTTCAAAAGCCATTGTTCAATTCAATTTTTTTTTTTTTTTTAAATACTGTAATTCTGTTTCTTTCAGGGTTTCAGATGGAGATGGTGGTGTTCTGTACTTCTAAAATGTCCCAGGGTCATTCTGCACCGTGCAGTGGAGCAGGAGGCATAAGGAAGAGCCAGCAGCAAGTACTTTTCTCCAGGAACAGGGCAGCCCTATTAATGAGCTACCAAGTCCAGGGGAGGTGCAGAGCAACCAGACTGCTTTGGGACCTGAGCTCCTGCATGGAATTGCTGTTCTGAGACAGCACAGGCACCACACCCATCCTGAAACACCTGAAATGTGCTTTTAAACAACAGTTATATGTAAAAAAAAAAAAAGCCCAGTGAACCTGTGAGAATCTGCAGAGAACTGGTTTTCAAAGACATGAAGACAGGAGAGGAGGGATGCATCATGGCCCTGACTTTTACTCAGTTAGCAGAGCTGGATTTCTGTAAATGTACATAAAATATGTAGCAGGACAGTAGCCTTTTTTTAATCCATGCCCAAGAAAGCATTGCTGTGTTTAAAATTGTTAAGTAGTAAATCAATAATGACCTGCTTATTGGTTAATTGATAGGCTAATTAACTAATGGTGGTGTCAAATATTAAAAATGTCCTGCAAAAGTAGGTCATGAGTACAATAAATGAATCCTGGAATTCGGTAGCACGCTGCACCACGAAGCCCAAGAACAATGGGTTATTTTGTGATGCTGCAGTGACCAAACCTTTTAATGTCAGAGAAGTGGCAGGCTACAGTAACAAAAACCCGTGCACTCCTCAGATACAAGAAAAGAAACCGAAGAGGTCTGTGAGGTCTGACAGGCAGAAAGTGTGTTAAGTGCAACAGAGAGTGACAGAGTTTGATTCTGCTTGCCAAAAGCACACATAAAATTGTTATTTTCCAAACAGAGTCGACCTGATGCAGACAGATGTGAGGGAGCCCAGATAACAGCCAGGGAAGGCTAAAACTGAATTTCCTCTGAGAAGACAGTTTCTGAACTAACAATCAAAGTGTGATAGGACATCATAGAGAATGGAGAGCAAAGACGCTTAGCAACAGTTATCGATGATGTATGAAAAGAGATACTACAGATAAAACACTTCATGAAGATGTAAGAAAATGAAATGCTATAACTGAGGACATTTTCAAACAATCACTTATAGACACATTCCACAAAATACGTAAGCACAAGCTGAAACATAAAAATACAGCTAGAGCTACAGATATCAAAGGATGATACTTAGATGCTATAAATTTAACACGTGTGCCATTAATTTCAGGGTCCAAGGGTTTTGTGTGATATATTCTATTGTCTGTGTAGAGACATATAAAACCATATACTGTACAGAGCACTTTTTGTTTTCAATATCATAGTACGTGAGACTATGGATGTTTTAGAAGAACTTTTAATTTCCATTTGCTCACATTGCTCTGTCCATTTGCTAACCACAGCTGTTACACGACATACAATGCACATGGTAATTTGGGTGGGACACTTTCAGGGTATGTGTAGTAGCTGTTTTTCATTTGCTCTGTTAGCCAGTCAAAAAAAAAAAATAAACCTCACTTTAGGTATGAAATATACTGAAAATCTGCAGAAGCACGCAGTGTGTGAATACAGCTATTGTTCTACACTCTCACAGATGTGCCAGTTTTTCTAAAATTACCTACATTTTTATTATCAGACCGCCAGTTTTCTAGGCTAGTACTATAAAAATCTCTGTTCTTCAACTCCTCCACATTCCCACAGACAGCAAGTGTTAGCAAGGCTAGGAAGAGTGTGCTCCGGCTATGGATCATTCCCCCTTCCCCTCTCCTCCAGCAGCTGTTCTAGGAGCTCTCACGCTGGAAGCGTAGCTCCATTCTTGTAGGGACATGAGTGTTACTGGGATGTCATGACCCCGCCTGGAGTTCTGCATCCAGTTCTGAGGTCTGGGGCACAAGGCAGAAATGGACCTGCCCAAGGGCATCCAGAGAGGAGCCACAACAAGGATTAGAGTGCCGGAACCCCTCTTCTGTGACGACAGGCTGGGGTTGTTCAGCCTGGAGAAGAGAGGGCTCTGGAGAGATCTTCCTGCAGCATTTCAGTGTATAAAGTGGGGTTATAACAAAGACAGGAAGAGGCTTTCTGATAAGGCCTGTAGTGACAGGACAAGAAGCAATATTTTTAAACTGAGAGAAGGTTTAGACTATATAAAAGGAAGAAATTCTTTACCTTGAACCTGGAAGTGTTCAAGGCCAGGCTGGATGGGCCTCTGAACAACCTGGTCTAGTAGAAAGTGTCCCTGTCCATGGCAGGGAGGTTGGATCCAGATGACCTTTGAAAGTCCCTTCTAGTCCAAACCATTCTGTGTTACTTCTGGTGCCTGGAAGCAACTTTTTATATAGAAACTTTATATAACTGCTGAAGTCAGCAAGATACCCTGAGACATGATCAGCACCCACAGCTGTGTGTGACCAGGGAGCTAAAGGCGAAATCCCTACATTATTTCTACTGATTCCTGAGCTATTCAGTTTCCCTGCATAAACAATATCTTTTCCCCACCAAAACCTGCAGCAGTAAATCCTGTTTTGCTCTGACCTGCAGAGGTGTGGACGTTGCCCAGAAGGCATGGGAGTGCTGGAGCCCAGCCCGGGCACCTCAGGCCACCACACAGCTGTGTTAACACAGCACACGTGGTGACTGCTTGTTTAAAGGCATCCACTGGCCTCTTGCTTTCCAAATCAGATGCACATTTGTTTTTCTCTGAATAAAGGCAGAATAAGAGATGCTGACGTTCCTTTCAGATCAACTGTGCATTTTGAAATGGGATGAAACAGGCTTTTAGTGTCTCCTTTACATGCAGCTCACTATGTGTTTTCCAAGAGCACATTTGAGTTTTTACGCTTTCTGGCAACTGTAAATTTTACTCTTGCTGACAGCAGCAGTAAATGCTTTATGCAGAACAAAATCAGCTCTGTGAAAAGTTGAACTCTGTTTTCTTGCTCCATAAAATATCTCTTGGTGCTAATGCAAACAGAAAGCTTCTTTGCTCTCAGGGAAAGGTGAGGGGAACAGAGGTGCCAGCTTGCAGTAGACTGCATGCTACTGCTTTTAGTGGCATTTTGCTGGCAATAAAAATGCTATTTTTCTTTGTAAAGTGTACTGTTGCTTTACGTAAAAATAATAATAAAAATAGTCTAATGCACCTATGAAATAAAAGCTGCTCACAACAAACCTGACACTTCTAAGAATTCCATTAGATGCTTTCCTACATCTCCCAACCTCTCTGTGCTTACCTCATGTGTTTTCCTTTACAAGACCATCCAGCCCATAATAATATTAAGCCCCTGCTCCTCTGCAGTTTTTTAATGGAACAGGGATACACAGCTCAGGTTTGTGAAGTGTGGGTGACGTCCTTGGGGACTGATGCTACTTCAGCTGAAACCAGTTACAGAATTCTTTTAGCCTTTGTACAGGAGAAAGATATCTTCTCTTGGATATGTCTGACCACTGTCATGATTACACAGCAAGAATGCCCACTGATTTTGGTGGAAGTGATGGAACAGAAGGGGCAACAGTCATTGTACCATCAAAATAAGAAAGAATAATAGAAATGTTTGAATGCAGAATATAAACATGACCATATTTCCAAAAACTAGACTTTGTTTTTTACTTTCCTCCACCATAAATATCCATATATTTAAATGTGTACACCTGGAATAAACCCTTAAATTTTAAATATTTTATTTTTGGACAGAAAACACTAAAAAAAGGAGGTAAAAACCATACGTAGATATTCGGCACTTCACAGGTCCAATGATAATTAATGACCTTCATAAACATCTAATGAAAAATGAATTTATGTCACTTAGCTAAATTTATTTCTGTTTGCATTCCATCTTTCTAGATTTTTTTGGTTTCCATATTGCTGAAAGGCACAAAAAAATCTCAAATTTATTCAAGCTGTTAGAAAAGAAATGCACACAGAACATTAAGTAGTTGCTCAAATGTTGCTGAGCAGTAAAATACTATGATAAAGTGGCATCTTGCTGTGTCTCTATTACTTCTTCAGCACTAAAATTAATTTATGATCAGTCATCAATTCATTTACATGTCATTTTATGCTAAATCTATCGTTGCTGATGAATGCATATCCCTAGATCCATTAAGCTAGAGTAAAGTCTGTGCTTTATAATATGACCCTGCTAATTGTTGCATTACCATTTTTATGAGATACAAAAAGTAGCAGTTTCCTATTTTCTGAGCACATATTTAATCCATGAAACACATTCTTCCTATTAAATGCAATCTGTCTAACTGCTTATAAAATAGAATCTTTTGCAATAGGTATCCCTAAGCAAATCAATATAAATATTGAGCTCTGCCATGGTAAAAAAATGGCTCATGAAAATGATATTGTGCAGTTTTCAAGAATTATTCCATTTGTGCTCAGACACAGTGAATGAACAACTTCTTCCATACAGACAGTGATCAGTGAGTCTTTTAATCAAGACCAAAACATGTCAAATAAGGGATATTCTTCCTTGCTGAGCTACACAATCTACAGAGATTTTTATAATTTAGATCTATATAATTCTATTGAAAAAAAAAAGATTGTTATCCCTTTGCTGTGGCAATGTTTACAAGAATATCTCTCTGTTTATATCAGTTTGTATCTGTTAGGTAGAAGAGGTCTTGTTCTAATTTCCATGCTAGTTAATAAGTCAAATTCTTCCCTCAGTCAAAATGCACCAGGACTTGAAGCTCTCACTACCAGCTTCACTGGTGCTGCACGAGGAGGAGGAAATAAGGACAGGGCAAAGAAAACCCCCAAAACATAACACTTTGACCTAAAAAACCTAGGCTTCTTCTTACTGATTTCAGCGAGAAGCAAATTGATTTCTTCTACAGTCATCATATGCAATTAATTAAGTCTGCTAAAGTAGAATAATGTAACAGACTCTTTGTGGCCATCCATGCCACAACTCTGCACAGCAATTCATTATAAAAGCAAACATTAAACATAAGAGAAAGAAAAAACATATTTCAATGTGTTTCTGAAACCAAAAAATAACCCTAAATAATTATGAATTAAAAGTCAAGTGAGCAAAAGTTTTACCAGTGTGTTTTGGCTCTTTCTTTCTATTTTTTTTTAAAGCAGATTCAGTGACTCAATATCCTAACAAAACCTTGGATTTAATTTCACATTACAACCCACAAACTTTCAAATCTAAACCTCCCTCTTTGAGTTCTCTTTGTGATATCTGGAGAATGCTAAGATACAGTTCCTGTGCACTCCTCCTTTCTTTTCACTTTATTATACACGTCAACATTATGTCTCTGCCACCTGCAAAGAGAAAAGCTTAATAGTGCAGATTAAATCCTTGTCTGAATCTTCAGTTAGCTGTGACTAAAACTCAAGGGCCTGGAAGACAACTTGACTTTTAAACAGTTTAAAGGAGCAGCGCTGTGGTGTCAGAGGGATTCAGCAGTTTGTGCTTTGGCTCACGCAGTGCCAGTGCTTCCCCTCGGAGAATCCCACATTTGGCGCTGCAGGAAATCCTTGTGCTCAGCTCAGCCATGAAGAACAAAGCCCCATTTCAGTCCAAGAGTGGGTGTCTTTGAGGCATCACTGAGGCACGCTCACACCACAGGGTGAGGAACCTCGCCCTGCTCCCTCCACAGCAACTCTGTCTGGGGGAAGCCTGGACCAAGGCATGCCAATTTAGATTTCTCACAAATACTGAACTCCCAGGGCACTTCAGAATGAACAGAAATATTGCTTCATCTGGGTCAGCTGTTCTCATTTGCCTCCATTTTCAAAAATGTTTAGAGAAGTGAAAACGTGGTCTATAAATTCGTAGCAAAATGCTGGTTGAAGTCGCCAGAGGCTCTGTGGAAAGAAGTAGCTTATATATTCTCAGCACAAGAAAGAACAATTTAGTTGTTCTACAGTATTTTAAAAGCAATCAAATTGAAGAATGAGAAACAGCTTGGGAACAACTGAAGCAATTTGCTATATACTCCTTAACACCAGCAAGCAGGGCCTAGAAGAGTTAACAGAAACAGATAAACAAAAATTAAAATTCTCTTTTGAAAAACAAAATTTGCCCAAGTATAATAGGCAATTTCTTCCCACCCTTAGAAAAAAAACAAGCCCACAACAAGCTCTTCTAAAATCAAGGTTTTACCCATATAGTAACTGAGGAAAACAGAAGTAGGTTTGTTATTTGGAGATTTTGCCATCTCACAGACCGTTTAGACTAATGCTACTTCTCAATGTACTTCTCTAAGGCTATTGTTCCTTAATTCACTCAGTCTAAATGTTGGCTATATGCTATAGGGGCAGTCTCTAATTTTGCTTCCCTTCCAGCTGCACATTCCCTTCCTGCAGTGCCAGCACACACCTTGCCATGTGGTGAACCAGAGCAAGGAACACACCCAGCTAGTAATTAAACAAGTAAAAGAAAAAGCAAAAGAAAAACCTTAATTTTCAGCTGTATGAGGCCACATGAAGTTAGTGGTGGTGATGAGTGGAAGTGTATTTAGAACACCTTAAGAACACTCCCAGTCTACATTATCAAGTTCTGCCCAATTTCTTCCAGAATATCAGGAAGCTTTTAACACTCCAGTAATTAGACATTTATCACTCCAAAAATGAAACAAGATTTATGAATATTGTAAGAAGCTTGAAGGTTATTCATAAAAGTAAAAATTGTAGTAAGCACTGAAGTTTCAAACTGGAGCAAGAATACTACTATTCCTTATTTGCTCCAGGGAGGGTGGACCAAACTATTGGGTGAAGATGCAAATGTGGAAACATTCATTTTGTGATTTACAGATACATAAGCATTGGCATATTAATACATACCAAATGAAAAATTTATACCAACTTGGGTTTTTTAAAATTTATTGCTGTTTTACCAGTGCAAAACTCTTAGTGCATTCATAACATAAAGGCTTCTGAGCCATTAGTGAGATATGCAAAAATATGCAGAATTATAGCCCGAAGGAGATTACACTAGAAATTCAAGCAAAGTGAGTTAACATACTCATGCACTAATAAGTTAACCTTCTCAATTCAAGGATTTAAACTTTAACTCTATGGCCTTCAGTTGCATCTGGATTTCAAATCGCAGCAGCAGAGATACAATTCTTAAATCTTAATTAGACTGGCAAGCAGTCTGGCTCTAGGGTGAAGGAAAACCTGGAAAGTGGAATTAAGCTACACACTAATTCATTCACTAAGCCAAAAGGAAGAAAATTATAGGTATTGATGCTCCATCACTGTCCTATTCCTGCAGTGTTTTCAGAATAGCAACCTTTAAGTATGGGTGCAAAAGCCTTGGAATTTCAGAGGTCCAGACAAAGATGGAATTCAGTGGTGCTACGGTAGGAAGTTGTTCTGAACAAGACTCCCTTAAGGTACAACCAACTCCCAGTGCTCATCCACTGAGATCAAAACCTGAAGCAGCACCCACTGCCACTGTGACACTTGGGATATTTGGGTCTCCAGCACACCTGCACATTATGGACACAGTACATTATATAGAGGCCCAAGTTCAACCTAAAGAGAAGTACCCTGATGCTTACAAAAAGTACATTACGTCCGTATAAAATCAGTGTTTTTAAAAACCAATGTCTTTCACTGCCTACATTTCACCAATAGCAATTAATTTGTTCAGATTCTGTGCATTAGTTTATAGCAGGCCTTTCTAGGTCCACTTTGATGATGTTGTAGCTTTCCAAGGCATGCAAAGGACAGGAAGAAGTGAGGGAAGGAGGGACAGAATTATTAAACAGATTTTCTAAAAGGGAACAATTACTAAATTCAGCAATACAGAGTATGTTTAAAATAACACATTTTCCTACATAAACATTGTATTTACTCTAGAAATAAACGTGCCGATCTAACTACACTTACTCTGAAGTCTTTAACTTCCTTGTGCTCATCTGGGAAAGCATTTACCCAGCAGAATATCTAAAAGCGCTTTAAGATAACATTTTTGTGCTGCTCCTGATTTACAAAATATATATTGCTAAGCTGAGGTCTTCCCCCTCCTTTTCATGTAACTGCCTTGCTTCTCTAGTAGAATGAACCTTTCATGAAAGCTAGGATGCAACTGAATTTTCTTTCAAGTCTTTAAAGCTTTTTAAAATTCATGAATTTTCCTTATCATTTTGCAACAAAGCAAAGTATTTCCAAATCCTTCTTTAACTTTAGTGTTTAGTATTAACACATTTTAAATGTTACAGAAATCGAGCGGAATAAATTTTCACTGAGAAAGTGTCCAAATGGAGATGTATTTTACTGGCAGGAAGAAGTTGGTGTCACTGTGTTTGGTTACCTGTCACAGAGCTGTCTAGATTGTCCATACTGGAGCCTGGAGTATGCTCTAGACCTCTTAGTGGCCTACTGATTTCTACAGTTTCTTCTTCCATATCATCCTCATCATCATCGTCATCTGGAACATCTGTTTCCAAATCTGAAATAAGGTTTCCAGATACGTATCCTAGGGGAGGAACTGGAGCCTGAGGAGGTTGTGTATTGCTTTGGATGTGCCTACACAAACAAACAGGAAAAGTTATCAGAATGGATGAAACTTTGCAGCCTGTGGTCAATAAAACACAAGCCTTTCAACAAGTCCTGAAGCAGATCTACAAAATGTGCTTGGTTAGGCCAAACTCAAGAAAAGTCAGTTCAGTTATTCACCGCAGCTTCTAATACCAGAGTGCCTGCATACTTTCCAGTCTTAAATAAAAAGAATAAAGGTAAAATCCTCTAGGATGGGGAAGGTCAGGATTGTCTTCTCACAGATGAAGAGCAATAGGCACAGAGGCTACATAAATCAGGTAGGAAACCCATGGAAAAGCACAATTCTGAATCCCAGCCTAGCACATAAGTGTCTCACCCAATATTCCCCCTTGCAAATCACACATTGAACCAAAGTTAAATCTCACTCCTTCCGCTTAAACAGATGCAGTGCCTGAAGCAAAAGTCACCCTAAAGAGGAGGAAATAGCCAGTAGGACAGAAGAAATTTTCAAGTCCAATGAACGCATCATCAGCGAGGCCTTTTCATTTTGCTTTATTCCAAGAAGTTTAATTGATTTAATTGCAGCAGTATTAGGGCATGCATGTGTGAAATTACTGCATGCAGCAATCACATTAAAAAAAAAAGAAAAAAAGACAAAAAAGCACCCACAGGATAGCTAAATGGTTAAAGGCAAGCATGGCATTTGGAGTTTGATGTGCCTGGTCTCTGACAGAAAAGAACACCATCAGCTTTCAAAGCAGCATTCCCCGCAGCACAACAGGTACACAGCAAGCTGTGCCAGGGGAGCCAGGCATGACTGGCCTTGGCACAAGAGCATGTACCATGCTTGAAATTGCTAACACAGGCACGTGGGAATCCTTGGGTGGCTGTACATGAGGTGCCATGACCTGATTTGAATCGGCAGCACTCTGGATGGCACCCAAGATTCTGCTGGTCTCTTGCTTGGACACAAGTAAAACTGAAAAAATTACAATTGTCACCTGTCTGGCTCCCAGCTCTAATACATTTTCAGTGAAAACTTTGTGCTGTATTATTGCCTACATGAATGAATTTTCTTAATTCAACGAGCCTTTTTTTTATTATTATTTTCATAATGTTAATCTATCAGATATGAGAATGTCATGGTAAATGTTATGTACCACTGGTAACTTTCTCCACCTCAGTGGCGGTTTTAACTTATTGCTTATTCTGAATCTAATTTCCAGAACAAGTGCTTCCTTTCTGACACGCAACCCCCTTCTGATTAACAGTTATTGAATACTCTTCTGCCTGGACACCAGGTTTTTAGTGTTCTATGCAGTGTTCAAAACACTGGGGCACTAAAGGGCACTACCATCTAACTAACCCTCAATAAACAGTGTGATTAGCTCCCAATCAAGCAAAATGCTTAAGTATATGTTTAATGTTAAGCTTGTGATAGAAAAATTGAAGTCAATTTCTCGTGTACTCATAGTTAAGCATACACTTAAGTGATTTGCTGGATCAAGGCCATAATGATTATGTACTTTTCCAGTAATCTCTAATGGGCTTTTTCTTAAATTCCTAGTTGGCTGATCTCTGTAGTTACTCCCACTGTAACCTATCTGACAGGTCTCATTTAGCTGTTTAGTTTTCCCCTCTCTCTACACTGGACAGGTTAACTTTGTGAAAAGAAAACTAAGAAATCTTCCTTCCCAGTCAAAACAATGGAGGACTTTCTACTGACTTTGACTACCATGATTCATGTTCAGCCAAACAACATAAAAATATTAAAAAATTCCATGTCATAAAAATCACTCGTATGTAAAAATCACCCTCAGCATTTAGCCCAATACCCAAAAGGTATGAAAAAAAGGTTATGTCCTTGTTATTTTTTTTCAGAGTTTCAGGCTCAGTTACTGTGACTTTACACAAGAGCGACATTAAAATCTGTATAATCCTAAGCACATTATGAAACTTCCCAATCAATTTTCATCTCTCCAAAAAGGGAGCAAGACCTTTGCTGCCAGCTGCACGAGGCTTTGGTGCAGCGTCCTGCTCCATTATCCGCGCCTGGACTGCTTTGGAGGTTTGGAGGGCGTAGGAAGGGTAACAGCTGCAAAATGCAGCAGCGACTGCCTGTGCTGGCAGGGTGTGCATCTGTGTGCTGGCTCAGAAGCCAGCACCTTCAATAGGCCAGGTCTAGCTGCTGCCTGGGATTTGGGTCTGTCCCACAGGCAGGCTGGGCTCGGTGCCTGGCAGCGCGGCGCTGCAGCGGGACCGAGGTACCCTGTTGATTGAGTGCAGATTGCAGACAAGCCCCGAGGCTTCCACGGTGTCCAGGGAAAACAGCTGGCTTTGGTTTGGCACCGCCTGCCTACCTGCCTGATGTATTTATGGGAGCTCAAGCTGAATAACTCCGTGGCTTTATTTACCAGGGAAGAAAGGCTGCTCCTCTGCTGGCAGCGTGCCATTCAGTAGCTAGGTCTGCTCTGCTCTGCCGAGAGTCGCGGGCTTTGTCTGGGTACCAGAGTTGTAAAAGGACAACTGGTGCTCAGGGAACATCCAGGAAGCAACTGACCTTCACCGTATCCCCAGCCTGGTGCAGTTGACAAGTTCTTTTTCAGTCCCTGAAGAGATTGCTTCTGTTTGTTTTGCAGGGGAAATGTTACTGTGGTATTTGCTTGCTCTTCCTTTAAACAGGCATAAAGCACTCTAAAACACTAGATCTATTCTGTAAATACTAACAACTTTCTGCTGTTTCTGGGTTTCTTCTATGAATCAGAAATTCTCATGTGACACTGTGTAAAAGCTACCACATTGTTATTTCAAGAGACCATCATTATTTTTTATCAGGCAATCAGAATCCTATTATTTTTGAAAATCCTAAAAAATTCCTATCTTCTTCTAGCCTGAAAAGAGAGTACTCTCAGCTGCATAAAAGCTGTCAGGAGGTGGGTCTTAACTACTTAGCTGAACACGTGTAAAATTTCAGAGGAATATTGTTTTTGCATGTTTTTAGACAAGATGTAATATATTACCAAGTATTATGCTTAAAAAAGCATATATTAATGTTTAAGGCCTTCACACTGTAGATTGAGTTTTGCTATTTCTTCTTCCATTTTACTTCTTTGGAAACATAATTGAAACGCTGTTGAACACAGTCACTATTTATGTCATAAATGAATATATTGTTGTTGTTGTTGTTATTATTATTATTATTATTGCATTTCCCTGATCACAGGTGACCCCTTCAAACATTTACCATGTCTGCTTTGCTATATCAAACTGGTAAGCCCTTGTTAACTCATCAAGGTGAGCTTGAAGCATTGGCTGCATCTCCTCTCGTGGGGAAGGCGTGAGAGTTGCAGTCGACTGTTGCCCAAAGGAGATGGCAGGAGATGAAGCTACTCCCCGGACAGGAGGTGTGGGGACACGATCATCATCTTCCTCAAGCTCATCCTCCATGCCCTGATGCAGGTAGGTCTGAACTGGCAAAGGCGGACACCAACCATCACTGTCATATCTAAAATAAAAACCAAACAAACTTAGTGTATATCAAATCTCATCTCTGCCACACAGTAGAGGGTCTAGAGGGTATACAGGATTCCTGCTACAGCTGGAAACCTTGCACACAGTATGAGTTCTAAACTTTAATGAAAAGAGGGTCATAATTGCTTAAATTGTCCTTACTGAGTCAGTTTAATTTTTCCCACAACAGTGAAGCAGCTTGAACAAGATATACAACAAAAAAAATTACTGATCCGTTATCACATTCGTTAATGGTGATTAGATAATGTTACACCACAATCAACAACAAAAATGAACTAACTCACTTCCAGGATCATTAATGCAGGAGAATGAATATTGATCTAGGCATGAAAATAGCAGCATTCTTAAAAGCTTTACGTAGTAGCACTTATCCACAGAATCTCAGAACAAGCTGAGTTGAAAGGGACTCACAAGGATCACCAAGTCCAACTCCTGGCCCTGCACAGCACCATTCCCAAGAGTCACACTGTGAGCCCAAGAGCATTACCCATTTACTTCCATCCTCCTCTTTATTCGTCTACAAATTTACCATTTGTTTCAGGTTTGGAGCTTAAATAGCTACACTTTCCTCATAATCCTGGCCTTTCCATGCTGCACAGGGGTATCTCCTATGGTGTGTAATACATTCATGTCACAGCAGCACTGACCCCAAGCAGATGCTGTGTCACAGCACCAGCTGATAAGGTACATTAGCACACATGTGGACAGCTCTGCCAGCACACCACCTCCTCATCAACCTGTACTGGGACTTACCTAGACAGTGCTACATTTCTGAACACTTCCAACACACCTGCCCAAAGTAAATCGAGGGATTAACCATTAGGAGTGTTCTTGAATACCGAATTCTTCTCTCTTCATACATAAGGGGTGTCCTGGTAGGAGCTTGTGGTTCATTTGTTGCCTTATACCAAAGGTGTAAGGACTGATGCCTTATCTGATCAGGGCTAGGAACAGAAGCTTTATATTTTATTACCACTTCTTATGCAAGCTTTGCCAGCAGGTCAATTCTTTTCGGTCTCTGTACTCATCACAGGACCTTTCAATTCAGTGTCATCCTGCGATGCTGTCCCTTAGAGACTCTGGCATCATTCCAGGTGGACAGGCCTTAGTGACTGTGGTCATTCCCTGTGCATCACCTCCCCAGGGTAATTCCCTCATCTGAACACAACTTCAGTTGTACACAGCTTTGCTGACAATCACACCACTCAAATCTCAACTGTCTACTCTTCCCGTCTTCAAAACATTCAGTCAGGCATCAGTCCCTTGAGCATCAGCACACATTTCTTCTTAACTCCTGGTGTATTCCAAAATAACTCAGGATACACAGCTTTTTTTTTTTTTTCAGAAGGCAAACAGACAACCACAAGCTCTCACAGCTCCTTCACTGTCAAACCATCACACACTCTAAAGGCCATTTTCCAAGCATCATCTAAGTCACTTTATCTTCTTTCCACCTTCAAGGACTGCTGACAAGGTCCTTTTTCCTGCAATGCAGGCAGGCAATGCATTGCACTATACACTTAATTTCTCAAACCAGCTTAGAAATACTCCTTTAAAGTAAGGAAGGAAGGAAGGATTTACCAGTTTCCCAGAGAAAAATGAATTACTGTCAATTTTCTCAAGTGTGAAGCCAGGTTATAAAAAGGCGGGGAACACTGAGATGGAGAAGTTGCAAAACCTGTATTATGAACAGAACATTTACTTTCAGCAAAACCCAAAGATTTCTTAAATTAACTAAACTACTTTTTCCTTATTCAGAAGTCTGTAGTGTGTATTTAAACGCACAGATTCAGGATAGTTAAACCAACCTGACTTAATCATCCAAAAGTCCGTGGAAGACATACCCGATAATTCACACTGGTATAAATTTAGATCTCTATATATGTAGATATAATCATATATAGCTATACAAACATACATACATGCACAGAAGTGAAAAATAAAGGCTGCTTCTTAACACCTGGCCTCTAGGAGAGGTTGAGTGATTGAACATTACCATTTTCATAACACAGAGATTTAAGAAAATGTTACATCATACATATTCATCCTTAGCAGACAATTAAGATATGAACAGCTGTAATTTGTTTTTCCAAACAATATTCACTCATGACATTTGCACCCAAGGCTGAAAGGACCATCCTAACTCATGCTGCTAAAAATGTACAGTGCAACAGTGCTCTGGCTTCCTTTTGCTCTCTCAACCTCATGCTTTGCTGTAATGGCTTCTCCTTTAGAAGGGACAGGGCAAAAAGACACTCCCTGGTGACTTTTCAATGATGAATAAATGAGCTTTAGATGTGCTCGCCTTCTGACCCTACTCGCTTCAAATCCCCAAATGTTCAGCTTGATAGTAAAAGGGATTTCTTAGTGAAAAGATTCTGCACAAGTACTGTATCTTTACCCAAATTTTGTTTGAAATGGAAAGCAGCCTAAACCTGAAGTTCAGGACATTGAGATTCAAGATTTCTGGTACACGAACGTTCATGTTCTTCATGCAAGGTGTCCTAAAAGCCACAAGATCTAACCTGCATTTTAGAGAAAAACAAAACAAAACAAAAACCCCAAAAAAACCCAAAACCCAAAAAAGCAACCAAGAAAAAAAAAAAAGAAAAAGAAAAAACTAAACCTAACAGACTACATAGTAACTATATGTCACATAAATGATACCGTTATAGAAACATCTGGCACCACCATCGTGATTATTGATAACATCCATGTTTTCATTTTCTGAATAAATCCAATGTGGTGAAAATGAAACTTTTTTCAAGTACACTTACTAAAATCTAAGTGCCTTAACTTCATTAGGGACCTCTGATTGTAATTTCTTTATAATTAAGACCCTAATAAGTTCTGGTTAACAAACAAGAGTCTCTATTTTTCTAATAAGTTTTATTGTATTGTCAGCACTTTTATCCTATAGTGATCTTTTACTATTAAAAAGCCTGATTCATTACATTGATAGATTTGTTCCTTCAAAATATAAAATAAAGGCGATAGCTAGAGGGCACATTTCTAATGAAACTGTGTTTCATTACACACACAGTTGCAACAAATGAAGCTTCCCTTCCTGGAACTCACCAGAAAGGACTTTTTGAAGTAAAAGATACGACTTCCTTAACTTGCCCTAAAGACAGAAAACAAGTATTGAATATATTGACATTCAGCAGCTAATATTCCATTTTGAGGTGTAATCAATAGCAAGAAATAGAAATGACCAAATACCAGTATGCAGACTGCCTTTACTGGGGTTGGCTGAAGATCATGCATATTATTGGTGAAAAATCAAAGTAAATGATAATGACTAAGAAATGAGCATTTCCTTACTGCAAGTTTAGATAAAATCAAACAAAATCATCTGCTCTGAAAAGGGTGGGAAAGGGAACATGTCAGTTTGGGAGCTATGATAGGAAAAGAGAAACTTGATTGGCACAAACAAGCTCTTTGCTGAGGTTAAACAGGAATTTAAGAGACCCCCAAAACCACCACAGTATATAACATGGGTGGTTCAGTTTTCCTTCTGGGTGTTCCAGTGTATGGAAAAAGGGAGGCAAACACAAACCTCAGGGGCTTTGGGAAGATGATGGTACAGAAAACTGAGTGTATTTTTTTTTCTTCCTCATCTGTGTTAGGTTATGTGACTTTTTTTATTTATTTCACTTGCTATTGTGGATTATGTCTTGCAATTTAAAAGTCCGCTAGTGCTCATAAGGCCACTAGTGTTAATCTCTAGTATGCAATACTAGGTGTCAAATTTTTTGAGTTTTTTGGTGATAATCATGCCAATAAAACTTACACTTGAAATCAAGTGTTATAGGAGGACACACAGAAAAACAAGTTTCTATTTCCTTGTTTTATTGGTCAAAACATTCACATTTTGTATCACATTGTGAGATTTTTATTAAAGCATTTGGTTTTTCTGGCTGGAAGTTCATTTTTCAATTGTTATTCCCAATATAATTACATCTGCATGTAGCTAATTCTAAAATTAAAACACTTTGAACATCAAAACAAACCAAGAAGAACAAAACAGTTTAAAAAATGTGGCTTTTTTTTTTTTAACCCACTACGTCCATATTAAAGGCAACATAAGGAATGCAGCCTATGATTCTTTCCCTTTTAGCATGTTGAAAATCATAGAAACAAGGTCAACCCCTAAATACAGAAGGACCTTTAGTATTGGAAGCATCCTGAGAAAGTATGGGCATTGCAGATTCAGTCTTCATCAAAGGTGGTTGCAAATTAGGTAGGTTCAGACTGAGACTCTAAGTCCAGCCTTCAAATTCTTTCTGTGTTTGGTAAAATGCATGTTACAAGGTCTTGCTACCACCACTGCTAATGGGACATTAGGAAAACCAGAGACAAGTGATTCAAAACATAATCAGAGGAAAAACTAAGTGAGAATGGTTGTGAACCTGGGGCTTGGTGATTGCCTTCTCCTTAAAGAACCAGAGTTGTCTTGGTGACCAACATCATTCCTTCCAGCTAAATTACAGATGCTTTATGCAACTGAGGAGTCAAGCCCTGTATCACAAGGGATTTCTCTAGAAGGTATTTCCATTTACCTTTTATGCTATTTAATTGTTCTGAAGAAAATACAACTGGTTTGCCTTCTATTGCATAATTGTTTTAGTGAAATGGCTGCACATGCATCTTAAGGACATAAACTGATAACAACAAAATTATTATATGGTGAAACAATTTTAAATTTATTTTAGCCTCTTATAACAGAATACAGAACAAAATGATTATATGAACTTTTTGCCTTGAGACGTAAACAATACTCACAATCAGTAAGGTTATTCATTTTGCATTACTTTGAAATTCTAACTCTAATACAGCCTGAATGAGCCTTAATTTTAAAATGAACTTCACTGACTAACACAGTTATTTATTGCTCATTTTAAGAGTCAAAGGACTTGGCATAAACTGAAATAATGTGGAATTGTTCTAACTTTAATTATAAAAGTAGTAATGATCAATTCACGCTTACAATTGAGATAACACTTGAAATATTTTTATTCAGTAAAGCTATTACAATGAATTCTCAAAAATGTTTCATCCTTAGGAAATATTGATTAATCCATGCATTGAAATAGACAGAAATTTGCCCCTAACGGAACAATTATTCTCAAAGGCTCAAACAGAGCTAACCACAGTAAACTATGTTTTCATATACTCTTATTTTCCTCCAGGGTTTGATAACCTGGCATTTCACATAATTATACTTTATAAAAAGCATTTTTTAATTGTTGTCTTTGTAGAAAATGTCTCTTTCCTCTCATTTAGCACTTCTTGTATGATTTTGTGTCCTTGAGAACAAGTTTGAGCTATGCAAAAAGATGGGGAAGGTTCCAGAAACTTGAAAGTTGTTTGAATAATAACAAAAAAAAGCCTATAATTAGCATGCCTTCCTCAACTGTGAAATTTCTTCTAAAAGCCGATGAGAAGATTATTATCCATTGGTTGATCTTCAAAAATTAATCCAATTTGGTGGGGGGTTTTTTTGTTCTGTTGGCTCTAATATTTTTAAACATCAAAGCAGTGCAAAAATACCAAGAGCCAGATTATGTCATCCTTACTCACTCTGAGTCCCATCAGCTGCACGCAGTCCCAACAGAATTCAATTAAGCTACCTGTGAAGTGAGATACTTCTCAGCATGAGAAAGGACTGAAGCCCTACATGGTGATGAAGCAAGGTCACTTTTGTTTCCACCTTCAGTCACTATCCAGAGGAGCTATTCAAACATTCCTCCTCCACAGCCTTGAATAAGTCTACAGGATAAGGCGCTCTCTCTTTATTTTTTTTTTTAACAAAACAGAATAATATTGTCACTTAGCAAAATTAAAAAAATAAAAATAAAAAAATAAAAAAGGACCCATTTCTGCAAATCACAGATTTTTCTTCAAAAGAAAAAGAAAAAAAAAATTTACCCTGCTTCTTGCTGATCCACCCCATAGTGCTCCAGCTCTGTGCCTGGAAGTGGCTGCACAGGAGGGGGTGGGAGAGGAACACTGGCCCAGTTTGAACCATTATTTTTCTGGGGCTTGGCAGTATTTTTGTTTTTCTTCTTCTTCCCTCCTTTGCCACCTGCAAATCCAAAGAGAAAAATAAAATATTAGAGATATAATGTGGGGAAAAGAGCCAGCTATTTACGTTTCTTTGAAAGAATTCTGATTCCAGATGGCATGCCCCAAAAAAGAAGACGTATTTATATCTCAGCAGAATCAGCATCAACGTGCTAATGCTGTCACAAGGTTATAAGTAATAATAGAATGAAATGGGAAAATATTACGAATGTTTGCTGAAAATCACTTCTTTTTAAACCTCTGTACATTTGCACCACAGTAGTGCAGAAACAAGGAAAGACAGGTTTTCCTGTCTCAGAAATATATTTCCTGATTTACTTATGTGCACTTTGTGACTTCTTGAATTCACTCTTAGATAAAATTATAATAAAACATAGTAAATAAAACATTTCAAATATCAGAATCCAGTGTGATTATAACACAATTTTGCATAATCACTTTCTGTGGAAAACACAGAGGTTAAGGACACCATCCAAAAAAATTGTCATTGGACTCAATGTCTTTCAAGACAAGAGTAAATTGTCTTGGAAAAAAACCCAAAAGAAACAGGGTTTTGTTGATGGGAACTTCCTAATTTCTATCTGTTTTAAAGAGCAGAAAGTCTTGTGCAATGTTTTAGGACTGACTGTTTCACAGGATTCAAATATCTTGTGCCACTGTGGAGAAGAGGTTCTATTTCTGATATACAGCTCTAACGGAGGAGGTAGAAATGAAGTGAGCAATGCATTTTGGTTAAACCCTCTGCTCTTCTCTTATTGTTCTTCTATCCACTTCTCCAGCTGAGACACTTCCATTTGTGGGAGAGTGATCTTGCAGAGAAAGCTCTCATCCCACTTGCTCTGCTTCTTTTATTTTGCCCTGACTTCTTTTTCTTGTCAGTAATTCATTAAGAGGAAGAATGGCTCAACATTTCGAATCCCTTGACTGCTTGGGGACCCATCTATTTTTTGGAGTTTTGTTGTGGCTTTCAAACTCTTTGGCTTGTTGGGTGGAGGAATGTTTGTCAGATGCCTCTTCAGTGGGTACCCAGCTGCTGTCACTCATCCCTGGCCTGCTGCAGAAAGCACAGTCTAATCCACCTCACCCACTGACGTCTCTTGATGATTTATAAGGATCAGCCAAAAAAACCCCTTGTGTAAAAATGAATCAATGAATCAAGAAAGCCACAACTGACTTTGTCAGGGAGGGTGGCATGCTGTGCACTGGCAGGCACCACCCTCTTTGCCATGGCTCTAACTTTAGGAGAAACACAGAAGGAGGTGCAATTCTAGCAATAGAGACAAGTCTGTGCCATGGGACTTTCTGTCTGTGAGACAGTGGCTTTCTTCTATCACCTCCAAATGTCAGCTGGATGAAAACAGGAACAAATAGAGAGGGAAGAAAAAGGTGATTCTGTGACTCAGAAGTAGCCAAGACTTCTCTTTTCACCTCCTGTTGTGGCTGCTAGAGACAGGCAACAAGCCCAGCAATGTTTCTAATCGACCTGGCTGGCAGCGCATTGCAAGCAAGACTTTGCTTTCCACTACTCAATTCCAGGCCAGAGCTCTTCCTTCCTTGTTTTGGAGTATTTATAGTAAGTCCAGCCAAGATCCTGTCATTCACTACGTGTGAACTGAGCTGATATTACTTCTATTAGGATGGAAAACAAGCTCTTCCTTCTGTTTGTAGCCTGGCGGAGAGGGCAGCTTTCTTGAAAAGGGAAAGAACATTTTGACCAGTGAAAAGAAACCCCAGTGACAGTGGAGATAGAGGAACAAAAACATGAACCTTCTGGAGAGAAAACGAAGCTTTCAAAGCACAGGTAAGGCAAAAAAGTGGAGTTAGAAATAGGGTCACCGAACAGTGCAAAGGAAGTAGTGTCATTTTAATTTGTGGGATGTGGGGAAATTTTTGAAGACTCAGCAGGAGTAGGAGCCAACAAGAACTGAGGCAGGAGAGGCTGCTTTAGGAGAAAAGCACATGCAGGAGGATTTAAACTAGGAATACACAGAGAAGGGAAATGCAGAGAACAACTTCAGCTTAGAGATTAGTTGAGGTGGAGAGGAAGATTTTGGAAGTGTAGTATCTTGATAATCTTAGGAGACTGGTAAAATGTAGGTTGGATGTGTGGAGTGCTAGTATGGGAGTCACTTGGATTTTGGGGGTTTCAGAGAGATAGAGATAATGGAGATATTGGAAGGAGTGAAGCAGAGAGACAAGAGACTTGTTTAAATGAAGAAATGAAAGCAGAGAACTCCAAGGTCATTGCTGGCAGGGAAAGCAGCCTACACTGTACAGTTGGGCAGGAGATTTCTCTTCTGTCCCCATGGGCCGAGTTACCCCACTGTCAGACTGGTGGGACAGACAACACATAAAGCCTGATTTGTGTTTGAAAACTGATGCACCAAAGCCTTGTTTCCCCATAGCAACAATGCTTGATGCTTCAATGTCTCCTCACACTGAAATTCAATTATATTGTTTAAATCTCTAGGTGAATCAGATCCTGGAGAAAGAATTTGCCAGTTGGGCTGCTGATCCTAGTACAGACATACTCTGTGCAAAGTACAGCTACAAAATTTCCCTGCCTCATAAAGCAGTTGAGGTTTTAGCTATTTTCCATTCCGCAGTGGGATAGGAACTCTCATGATATTCATGTAAGAGAGACAGAAACTTAGTCAGAACAATAAGTAGTATTTAAAGTACTAACCAAGGAAGTGAGGGAACAAATCCCTGCTCACCCTGATGGGGACTACCTAATCAAAGCTGGTCTCTGACTCCAGTGATGCTCTAATTATCAGACTGTTTGAAGGTCTCCCCCAGTTTCTCGTGTATTACAGACATAATTATCCTGTATCAAAGGCATAATTAGTGGACAAGGGAGAGCAAAATACTGACTCTGCAGTCCAATAATCTGACACTCATCTGAGCATTGGGGCACCCAGTTGTGAGCTGCCTGGGTCACAACAAGAGTGCCCTGGCCACAGAAAGACTGACTAACCCGAAGTTTCCTCGTGTCATCAGAAAATTTACTTCAGACTGAGAAACACTACACAAAATATGCTGCACTTGAAATATTTGATCGAAGTCCAGCTTTTGATCAATGGGCATTTTCCAGTGACACTTCCTATTTTCTGAGAAAATTCTTAGGCAGCTGTAGCTGTCAACATATCTAAAGTGTGATACTGCCCTCTGATATCTGACATATATGTACCTCAGCACATCAATTTCTGCATTTTCATGCAGCCTGGGGAGCAAGCTGATTTCCTAAGCTACTTGTCAATATATCTAACATGCAAGGAACAAGAACCTTTCTTGAAGTACTGCATGAACTCAGCTCCCAGATACCTCTCCCACAATGCCATAAGCCTATTTTTTGGCCTTACTCAAATCAGCTAATGCTCTCCCTTGAGAACACAGGACTTGCAAACACATTTGGCTATTTGAGTCATGGGCCAATGATTATAGGCTTCTTATCTCAAGATTCAATTTGAATAGTCATTTAAATTGACATAAAGAAGCCATTGCTAGGTTTGGTCTGTTACTGTGATGACTGCTCCAGCTTAAAGCGGAAATTCAAAAGGCTATGGATATAGCATGAATATCAAAATTAAGTCCCTTCAGCTCTCTCATATTTCAGCTAGGTGAAATCACAGATTTTCATTTTAACTGCTGCCTTTTCAGTTTCTTTCTTGACAAAGAAAAAAAAAAAAAAGGAAGACAGCTATACATAACATAAGCAACAAGTAAGCAAAACTAAAGAAATCAAGAAAAAAGGTGGGTTCAAATATAATACACAACCACATGTACTATGATCATTTTCATCTGATGAAAATGCATCATGTTTCCAATAGAACATGCAGCACACACATAAAATTTACATCCTGTTTGTATGCAGACTTGGGACAATTTGTTGAAACCCCAGTCACCTTTCAGGGCCCTACAATTATTTCCAAGCTGCTTCACTGAAGAATAGCATTTAGAAACAGCTTGTGGGAGTGGGGGATCTGTTAACAACTCAATAAAAATATTAATTTGCTCACGAAGTTCAGTGTGGGGAGACCTATGAACTGAGGATGGATGCAGAAATACATTTGCTCCACAGACTGTGTCAGGGAAAGGATGTGACAAGGCGAGGCTGGCAGTTGTGCCGACAAGCACCACATAGAAGGGCTCTCCAGTTATCCCCAAGTAGGTTCTGCAAAAGGCTTTTTGGTTTCAGTAGAGTCCCATGTGACACTGTTTGCTGATGGGCAGGAACTCTCATGATTATCCTCAACTGGTGCCTGGGAGGTGTTCTGCCTCCCTGGCGAGCCGCTCGCCAACACCCCTCCGTCCCTCACTCCCCTACGCACGGCGATGGAACCAACCTGAGAGGCTGCCACTCCTTTCGGAGCTGTTGTGGGAGCTGGTGGTGCTGAAATCCTGTGACTGGTTGTGTGGCAATCTATTAGCCAGTCCCTCAGCCACCCGGTAGTCAGGGATGTAAAGCAAGGCTAAGGGTTAAACGGCAGAGGTCACAGTGGCATCGTGGGATTAGTCGACAGCACAAGCACAAGCAACACATGCAGTTAGCAAGTCAAGGGCAGATGGGGTGGGGTGGCAGGTTTTAAATTGCTTATTTTTAAAGGTACACCTACCCTAGCCTAATGGAAAGCAGGTGGCTTGGTGACTAGCACAGGACAAAGAGCATTAAAAGCACAGTGCAGTGTATTTTGTGATCAGATGAGGTTCAGCACGCATGCAAGGTGTGCAAGCATTAGTTCAGGTCAATATGAACAGTGTCTCACAGAGCTAAAAAGAATTTTCTAATTCATGCACAGATGACACAGTACATAAAGCCAAGGGCTCTGGAAAATAAGAGCTGTAATTACCATTGTTGCCTTTGCCTTGGTCTGGGAGAGAGTAACCAAATCCCATGAGGTCATTTTTTTGCTGAATTGAGCTTTTCCACTGCGGATCTGGTAAATCGACAGCCAGCTCGTGGATGCTGTTGGAATGCAGGATCTGGGTGGTGGCATATGGCGTAGCCTGCGTTATTTGGCTGGAGCTGTTGTAACTGGTTTTGGTGGTGAAGTCGATGCTGCTGTAAATGGCTCCATCGGAGAGCATGGTAGCAGTTTTATCTCCTTGCCCTGGCACTGGTGGCAGCACATCTGTGGTGAACACAGGGGAACGAAACAAATCACTGATGCACAGGAAGCCTGAAAGTACCAAGGTTTAAGCTGAGAAATAAACGTGTCATTTTGCACGTTTGCATTTCAGCCGAGACAGGTCCATGAGCCAACGAAGGGGAGATGATGTACAACCATCGCCAAGCTATCAGCAGCTGTGACAGGCCTACCACTTGTCCTTCACGTCTCACTGCCTAAAACCATCTTTTTTTTTCCCCCCATACCTTCAACTGTGAAAGTGAAGTTTGGAATATTTCTCTACTGAAGAATGTTTTCAATTGTTCACTCTATGTCAGAACCAATGAAACTGTCTGGGCTTCAGGGAAATGATGAAAGGAGAGAATTTACAAATCACAGAGGGAACTTGCCCAGAAAATAAGCTGAAAAACTCTCAAAGTAATTTTTTAAGGGCATCACCTTGATTTCCTTGAAGCTTTTTGCATCAGCTTATCTAATTTCCCTTTTGACATTAGCCAGTACATTTCTTCTTTTCCACAAAAGAAAAACCTGACAAAAACAAGTTGTTCCTGATACGTGAAAGAAAATCTGTTATTCTGGAGGGATTTAGGTGATCAGTCCCTCAAAATGGCGAAGCAATGTTGATAATTCAAAAACTTGTTTAAAAACTCCGGTACATTTACCTGAAAACCATTACAGCATATTAACTAAATATCTGCTGAATTTTCTCCATATTTTGAATCCTATCCCACACTGCAATTTTTATCTTTAATCAGTTAGATTGGCAGTCTCTCTCCTTACTAAACACCGAAGTGACCTTTGCTGGTGGAATACTAGATCTAGAAACTGAGACTAGTGAAGTGTGAAGAATCTAATGATGACTGGCATGATGTTCCAAGGAGAACCACAGCTCAGCAGATAACCCTTCTTCCTGCTCTCTCAGAGGTCAATAAATCAAATGGTACTATTTTTACAATTTATTTAGACTCTGAAAAGTTGAATCCATTCCAGAATGTACTTCTTAAAAAAATCCTTCATTTCTATGCCATTTTCTTTCTACAGCCAGATGGCAGATACAGGTTCCAACTGTTAGATCATACTTGAGATAATGTGCACTCCGATAGCGAGGATGTTCAGAACTCATTCTAGGGATCACAGCCATTTTTATGTACCTTAAGCCCCAGAAAGAAAAGATGATTCTTGCACCTAGTCAAGGGTTTAAGCTCAGTTCCAGACTCAGATGTGGGTTTTGTGCAGCCTCAGGGAATACACTCATTCTCTCACTGTCTCAAAGACTTATCCAGCAATGAGATATGACACCATGGACTCCTCACACTGATTCGATTTTTTGTTTGTTTGTTTTCTTGATTTGTTTGGGGTTTAGTTTTTTTCTGTTTCCTGGGATGAACATTTAGATCACAGAACAATTTTCTTTTGTATTCAGGTGTGTTAACAGTGAACATTTCAACATGGACCTTAAAAACACCTTCAGTCTCAGGGCAGCAACATAATATTAACGATAAATATGGCAACAACAAACGCTCAGCAGAGACACTGCAGAAAGAGAGATTAAATCTGGGTCTATCAGCATGATCTGGTTTTGCATACAGCAGGGGAAATGGGCACAATCAAGCATTTGAAAGATCTTAATTGCAATAACTTATATCTGCAGATAAATTGAAAGTGCAAAAAAAAATTACAATTAATGCAAACTGCAGCCCATATTTCAAAACCAGGTTGTTACTATCTATCTGCACACGTGCAATGTGCTTTCCAGGGGCAGTACACAAACAAAAATGCATCTATGTGCAAATGAGATGTGAGACAAGTGCAGTCCTATCTTTCTTGCATTTCATCCACAATATGAACATTTCTCCTTTCCACAATTGGTATTGTTACAGTATAATGGCTCGAAGTTTAGTAAATAAATTCTGTTGTTGATGTATAAAGTGAAGTAAATGCAGCTCAACCTGTCTGTGTTGGATTTGAAGACTCAAGGAAGTAAAAACTAGCAAAATGCTCATCTCTGAAGTACTCAGACATACATCTGTCTTTTACAGCATATTTCTGGCAACTGAAGAGGTATCATCTCCAGACAATCATTTTAATATGGAGAACTATTCATGTGCACACACTTGAAAGGGAAGTTGCATAGCTTCCCACCCGCCAAGGACTTTCAGTCATTCTTTCTGATAAGCTGAGGTTCTCCAGACATTCTGGGAATTTTCAGTACAAGCACGGATTACTTTTTTGACCTCAGTGAGATGTACACATTAAGCACTCAAAGAGCTATTAAGTAGAGATTTTACAAAGTGCCACAGTCACCCAGTAGAAGTCAAGTGTGATTTTCCCAGCAAGTTGTCATAGCAAAAACACCACACTGTACATTTCAGACCAAAGATGAAGACACATTTCCCATTGGATACTTTCCCCAAAGCTCTCCAAAATCCAATCTTTGTTTATAACTCTTGAGATAAGTGAAATAGTGCTGAAATACTTGTGCAGGGGAGCTCTTTCTTGCTGCCTCAGGAGATGCAATACCATTTTGTGGCCTCACATGACTCCAAACCTAACCCGTGCTTCCCACTCCCAGCCTTGCCTATCTAGGACATAACATGGATCTCACTCTTAAGGGAAATCTTAGGACTGCCTGCCTCAGCTTCTGAGTTTCCAGGGTGACTGATTGACACCCTACTCTTTTTAAAATTCTTACAGAACTTTTTTATTATCACAGACCTTTTAACCAGCAAAAGACACCCAAGTTCTATCTATATAGTTAATACTCCATCTCTACATGTTAAAATACTTCTAATCCATCTTTAATGCAGAAACATCTAATCTCAGCTGCTGAAACAGATAGGGATAAGTGATCCTAAACCAGCCAGGATAAAAGTTTTAGCTCAACTGTAAAGATCATGGGTGGAATTAAGCTGCTGAATTTCAAAATGTAACTGTTGTTATCTCTTGCATGAATTTGGACCCATGCCTCATCCACATTGAGGCCAAAAATTTTAAAAAAATGCTTCCAATTCCAGTCATATAGAGCCAAATGCTAAAAGAAAATGGTAATTTTTCGGTATTATGTGAGCTTAAGAAAAGATGGAAAAGTACTGAAGGGTTTTATTTTCAAGATATTCACAACAAAGAAGCTGGCAGCAATTCAGTTGCCTTGTAAATATTATCAAAAGTTTTGCTTACTTTTAAATATTTTTGACAAGAACTTTATAACATTTTTATACAGAATATAAATCTAGTGTGTTTTGTTGTAATTTTAAGTCACAGTAGTCTAACCACAGGCAAGAGGTTTTGCATGGGAATGCATAACCAATATGAGGGACGGTCTTCAGAAGCAGATTCTGGTAGAGTCCAAAACTGAATTATTTTCACATTTATCAGCTTGACGGTTTCATAGATTTTTCTTGCATTTTGATGCATTTTTGATGTATGGTGTTGTCTTGATTTTTGTTTATCTATTTATGTCTTAAAAATACTTCTATATTAATTTACATTAGGAAGTCTTCTCCTGGACACCATTATGCAGAATTAGCTGTGTTATCACAGAAACCAAGGAAGTAACAGAGAGATGTGAATATTACTATGACTTTTAAAAGTCCCAATCCTACATCTTAGAATTCTCATTCGAGTTAAATGTTTGAAAGGAAACAATGCCTCTAAAGATTCATCATTGTCACAATACATCTTTACCTCATTCCCCGAAAGGTACTTTCTCAAGTCAAAATGGCAACAAACCCCTAAAAGATCTAAATAGTTCCCTTTTATGTATCCTTTCCTCCAATGAAAAAGAAAGTTGCTTAAGGCGTTTGAGGTTTTTTTCACGGATTATGGTTGGGACTGGGAGCAAGCCCTCAGCAGTAAGGGGACGAGGAAGGTGACAGCAACAAAGTTCTCATATCCTTCTGCTGAAGGAACTTCCTTCCTGCATCCCTGTGCTCTCCTCTGCTCTTATGGACATCCTCCATCCCTGGCTATACTGCCCTGCACAGCAGATCGCTCATCTCCACACAAAAGGGAATGAGGTTGAGACACAAATACATTTCTCTTGACATCATAAGCAGACCCCGTCTCACCACTGCAGGGCAAATTACAAACTAGACCTACATTTTAAGGAAGTAAGAAGAGATAACGCAAAAGGAACATTTTAAAGTCAATTTTCAATCAAATCTAGAAAGAAAGAAACACACGGAAAGAACTATAATTATAAAAATATTATACAGTATTCATCATAGATGTTAACTAATGGAAGCCTATTTTATAATATTGGGTGACTTAATAAAAGGAAACCTACCTCCACGACCAAAATTCCCAAGGTCATTGGGTCCACTAGTGCTGTTATTTACTGGCAGACTTGTGGCAGGCCAAGAGTCTGCAAGCCAAGGATAACTGGGGTCACTGGCATTCAACAGACCTGGTCGACTGAAGCAGAATAAGAAAAAGAGATATACACACAAATATATACGTATATATATATATTTAAAATTACAGTATCTGTAAGACAAGTAGTGATGGAAGAGGGCATATTACTGTTCTCCTAACACCATAGGTAACTAACAGTTTAGAAGAGTTTAATTTATTTCAAATTACAATTGTATAGCCTTTGATGATTTAAAGACCTTGAGCAGTTAATTAAGGTTATATACAAATCAACTTTGTCAGTAGAAGAGGGACTAGGCATCCGCCGTGACTCTGCCAGAATCCAAATGAACTCCGTTGTCTGTGTGAAACAGGAGTTAGGCAGCACCATCACGGGATCCTATGCCAGGGCTGAATGATAAATTACCACCTCAAGGGAGCCATCACTCAAACTGATTGCTCCATATCAGCCATTTCCAGGACTTTGGGCTACTATTTCTTCCTTCCCTTGCATCCCAAATGCATGCCTGTCATCTACAGGCTGGTAACTCTTTCTTTGAGCACTCTTGGATGGTTTAGAGGCAAACAGGTTTGAGTAGGATTAATGGCAAGTCCACAGCTATCTCTATGTGCCACTACTGCATGGCTTTCAGATCCCTGTAATTCCCAGCTTTGAGAGCAGCACTGAACAGGGAGCATGGTGAAAGAGAAGGCACACTCGGGCCATAAGGCACCGTGTCTCTCTCACCCCAGGATAAACAGAAATTTAGCAAGGCAGGTGGATTGTCTGTATTTGTATCTAGCAGGGAAAACAAATCATTTGCTGCAGACCTCCTCTCCTCCCAAACGAAAACAAAAAGCCGTCTACAGTTCTGCAGTTTTCCTAGGTTATTAAAGCACTCGTGAAGTTGGAGCAACATCTCCGATCATTGAACATTATAGACCCCTGCCTGGAACAATCCCTAAGAGAAACATTGGTTTCCATGGAAACGGCAATAAGACGGCCCAGCCGCATTCTTCCCACATCTACTCGCTCTCATTAGGCCTAATCTCTTTTTGCTAAAATATTGATTAAACAGGAGATTGGAAGTTATTACCAGGGCCTAATTACAATCTCCATATTGGCAAAGGGAAAATAGATGAGGATATATGGGCCCGTTATCAGCTTTTATCAATTTCAATTGAGTAGCCAAAGTTGTGGAATCCAGTCCTATCAATCTACAGCCTATTCATCATCCATGAATCATTTATTTCGTGATCGATTAAGTGTAATTGTTCACTCACAGCAATTTAGGGGGAGCCAATAAGGAGTCTTAAACAACAGCAACTTCATTTGCTAATGTCTAATTAATGCAATAAACATCCCAACAACAAATGAACACATTCTTTGTGATATTTACTACTCATTTCTTCCAGGACATCTGGGAGATATGAAACATCTGGGCTTGCTTCTTCCAAAGTGCACAACATATAGGTCATTAAACCTTGTGGTAAGATACTTAACTCCTCCTAGCACTATCAGTCTTCCCAATGATGGCGTATGACCCAAGTGCATCACCTACAGCATTTTTCAGATCCCTTATTTTAAAAATAAACTCAGTGGAAAGACCTTTACACAAAGAAACATACCTTCCATTGCTCATTAGTCCTCCATCTCCTCTTTGGAAAGTGACTGTGTTTTGGTTGGAAAAAACAAAACAAACAAACATACACACACACGCACACACATATAAGACAGGGAAAAATCAATTAGTAATAATTAAAAGTAACAATTCAAACTTCTCAGTGTCCGAGGTCAGAGGTCTCTTGGCATCATTCCACAATAAAGTACAGAAATGATAAGAAGAGGCTCAAGCACATCAGGGCTACAGTGCACTTAGGATTTCATTGCACATTCCCGACTGACACCACCTTGCTCTGTACCTTGCAAGGCAAAGCAGCCACCTGGGCAAAAGGCCTGAATTCACCACAGGCCCCTTCATATGACTTTGCCTTGCAAGTCTGAGCCGTGTGATGAAATTGTTTTCTTGGCATGCTTCTGCTTCAGTACATAATGACATTGCAGCAGTGAGTTAATAACATCATGTCGTAATGCAGTAATATAGTGTCACCACACAAATATGCCATTTCCCAGGACAAACACAAAGAGGTGGCAGCTCCATTACAGCTGAAGAGATGGAAAAAAGCATCCAGCTGCACCTTTTCCATTAGAAGTACAGTTTAAGAATTAGCACCCCCACATAAATGCACACATGCCAGCGTCACTGGGAAGAAAAAATGTTTCCAGACTTCCATCCACGGGGGATGCCGAGGACATAACTGGAGGGAGACAATTGTTGTTATGTCTCCATTCATGGGTGTTTGACAAAAACCAGCCTCTCCCTTATCTATCTTATTAACAGGATTACATTTCGGGCCAATATAGGTAAACCCACATTACTGGTGAGATGCTAATTGACAACATTTGATGGTCCTTTTTGAAACACTGAAAAAATATTTTGAATCAAGGCCAACAGACTACTCTGGTTCTCAGTGGCAATATCCCATTATTTATTGTCAGGCACAGATAAAGCAGACTATTAAATTACACCAATGGCCTGGACACCTGCCTCCTCACAGGCCTCTGACTGGATGAGGGTTTGAATTTCAGGAGGAATGGAAGAGTTTGTGACCAGCTTAATTTAAGATAGACCTTCATTTCGAAAAACTATTTACCTTTGTAAGACAGGTGTCCCCATCATTAAATTATAGCTCCCAGAGTATTTACAAGATTTTCCAAGTATTAGTCCAAACTACGCTAACTCAGGATTAGGCTTTCTATTATACACTATTCTAATCAGACAAAATTACGACACCCAATAGAAATTGGGTGTGTTCATATAGAATAGAATAGAATTACGATGCCCAATAGAATTGTCTGTGTTCATTAAAAAAATAAGCAATGACACAAAGCCTCTGGGAAAACTCTTCTGATACCTTAGAGAACCCCTGTTACTTTATTAACTCCTAGGGTAATTTCACAGCCTACATTCAGCAAAGGGGACAAAACTGGCCCCTCTGGAAGCTCTGCTGGAAGAATAGTAGGGTGATTAATTACCCTTCACTGCACAGCAGACTAATACCAATATCAGAAAATCACTGCAGTCATATGTCACATCAAAATGGTTAATAGCTGAATTTTGAAAGGGTGTAATCAAACCAATTAATGAAAAGAAAATCAAAATGCAAGTATGGAAAGTACTAAATAAAGGTCTGCTTTGAAAAACAAGACGTGGTAAAACACTGTGGGTAATTAATTTTTAGCCTGTTAGATACCACTTTCATTCACGTGGTATCTAACAGGCTGTCAAATGATTTTACTACTCGTTGCTTAAAAGTGGATAATCTGAAGCGCTGTGCATATCATATGTGGAAATGCAAGGATGTGGGTACTGCCTGGCTTTGTTTCCAAGTATCTTGGTCAGAAGTACATTAGATGCTGTTTCCTTTCCCCTCCTCTCCTTCAAATTGAATACTTTATTTCTCCAGCTTTCTGCATTTGTCAAAGTGACAAGAAATAAGGAAAATAAGAAACAAAGGCTCGTTCGGTAACAACCTTTATAAACAAAGTTTACAGATCTAAGGGAATTTCAGTAAAATATATTTTCTGAGAACTGCTTGGATTAATGCTCTTGTTTAGACTGTCTTCCACCAAAAATTATTTTGAAGTAATTTTGTTGCCACTCGTATAGCACATATAGGTGTGTGAGATTTTAAAACTGCATGTCATATGGAGGGGAAAAAACCCCCAACAATATTTGTGGTCTACAAAATATTTATATCCTTGTGTACCTTTATAAAACAAAGCTGAAATGGAGGAGCTAGTGGGAGGTTTCAGCAATGTTTGCCTGACACATTTTATTTTCTGTGTAGGCAGGTATGGAAAAACTCCCAGGCATGCTGTGAGAACTCTTATCAAGAAGACATGACACAGAAACCTCTTTGCTAGAGCCATAAATGCTGCAGGTTGGCTGTGGCACAGGAGATTGTTGAGAAAAAAACAAGGATCACAGAATTTTCTCCTTTTTCTTCCATGCGTCCTGGTGGTAGAAACGGTTTCCTGGTTTTTTTTTAAATTTTTTTTTATTTGCTGTGTTAAATAATCTTACACCCTCCCAATACAAGCATCATTTTTAGAAGAAAGGTTCAGCTTGCAGTGACATTGTTTTTCCTAGAGAAGACTGAGTCTGGTTTATGTGATCTGTATGGTGCTAGGAAGGAAAACAGGTTTTTTGGCTTACCCTTCACCCCATACACCAATGTACACATGGTTATAATCTTAATGAAAAAATAAACAAGAAAGCACTTTATTTATTTAATATTCTTGGTGTAAAAGGCTCCGGAATATCAGCTAAGCTTGGCAAAATTCCTCTTGAAGTGTGGCCATGTCACTGGGATGCTACAAAACCCCCCATTTTCCTGATGCCATCCACAAATGGGCTACCTGAGGCTGGATAGAGAAGGTGCCTTTCTTTTAGCATCAATGTTGTGAAAGGCAAGACAGCTAACAACAGCAGATATGGTCAGGCTGCCAACACAAGCACTATGTTTATCATTCCTGCCATACATTTTGTCAGCATTTTTGCCTGCAGTTTGATTTCTGCAATTACAAAACAAGTCTAAACGCCTGAATAGGAGCATACTTAATGCAATGCAGGCTTGTAGATGTCACTGTAAAAATAAAACACACAGACAGCTGGCTTTATTCATCCTGTCTCCACTTCAAAAAGCAGCAGAGCAATTTCAAGGGGCAAAGTAAGAGGAGGAAGGGAAGGATGTCCCTATCACTGACCCACCCATCTTGCTTGCTTTTTATCACCAAGGAAGCAAAAAAGCTCTTTCAGCAGTCTTTGCATCTGATACATGTTCTTAGAAAGGCTGAAGACCTGCAGGGATGAGATTGGTTTTCAAAAGAAGATGAAGAAAATAACCTCTGCATAGAGAGATTTTGAAGGAATCCCCACCAGCTTATACTTCAAGGACTGCAAAAATGCAGAAATATAAGCCAAAGTGCATTTTAAATGCATAAATATTTCAGGAAATTATATTGTGTATATTTGTATGAAAACCAGCATATGTTAAGGAGCTTTTCACATGCTTTTTATTAAATATATAAGGAGGTACCAAAACCATTTACTAATATTATCTGACAAGGTTAAACTTAATCTTCATGCCTGCTCGAACTGGAAAAATATGAATGTATAGTAAGCTGACATTCTGAGGCAAGGAAGCTTTAGAAAGCTTTAGAAAGCTTTCTGTACGCCTATCTCTAGTAGGCCACATTTTCCTACTGCAAATGAAAACTTTAATGTTGCCAGCCAAGTCTCATTCCTTTTACTGATAAGCTGTTCCTCAAATATGAATGTAGATTAATCCTCTTTTAATAAGCATTAACTCAGAGCAGATAATCAGCACATAAAAATTCCATCAAATCTTCTGTCTACCTTTGGATGATTCTGTCATATAGTTTATCCTCATTTAACAGTTTCAGGAGTTGCACACAAAATGTGTAGTGTTCCATGATTCTCTATCTATTTTTAATTTGTTTTCTATTTACTGAGTTTCATACAATCTTTAATCCCAAGAAGCACTAGTCACTAAATAAGCTTACCTACTCATAAGTTAAAATACATATTTACTTTTTTTGCATGACTGATCGCCTAGACACTTGAAAACAGCTGAATATTCTGGTGAGTGGGTACTGGCACAAGTTTGAGGGCACAGGAAAGATAAGCAGATAAATGAAATTTCTTTTTTTTTCCCCCTACAAATGGATTCCATGCCTTTTCATAGAAATCTGAAAAAAGACTTGCAACCTCCAATATAAAATATACAAATTCTGTTCTGTTACTGTAATACAGTATTGAAATAATCCATCTGTTATACAAGAAGTGGTCAGATATCTCTTTTGTGCCATGTATCTGTGTATCACGTGGAAGCCCACAGTGCATGGTTATATCCAGACAATCTGAGTAAAGGGTAACCATAAAAATACAAAAAAACCCAAATCCCAGTGCAGCAGTACTTTAGCTTTCACACAAACTCACAAAAGTAAGACCAATCCATCCTTTATATTACAGGAGAGATGGTTGAAAAGGGGCAAGAGTTGTGTTTAGTGTCTCTGTGCCAAATTTGGTTTTGCTGAGAGTATGTCATGGTCACAAAAATGTGTAGTCCTTGTACTGCTGGAGATGATGACACTACTGCTTACCAATAGTAACCTAACAAACATATTAGCTAAATTCTATGTTTTGTAGCTCTGATATTACTGAGAATCAAGGCCTGGTGAGTCATGGTGGAAAGGGGAGAACAGTGATGTACAGAATTGTGGCTCAGTAACTACTGGAGTCAGTTCAACTGAAAATAACGAAAAAGATTTAGCTTTTATGATTAAGATTTATGATTATCAATGTCGCTTTATTTGTGACCATCTGAGCCATTGATCAGTGCTTATGAAAATGTTCACAAAGACAGAAAGCTAAAAGTATTTAACTCTATCAGTTATTCTTCCCTGACACAAATCGTTACAAACTCCTTGACGTTTGCTGTTTGCTCTTCTCCCACACGTTACAAAGAAGAAATTGTACATCTTAGGAGTTTAATAATGGAATACAAACAACAAATGGTCCTAATGAATGACCCATAATCTGAAAATGACCTGAAAGAACATCTTTAGCAAGTCATTATAAAACTGCAAGATTTGGACTTTTAAATGACTATTTTTTGTGTTCTACATTCTACACATAGGCAAATACCAATGAAGAAAAATAAAACAAAAAATATTCACATCAGAAATAACAGGGGATTTTTTCTGTGTGTGAAATAAAGTAAGTACATTACTGTTCCACTAACAGATTTGATTCTCTATCACACAGTTAAATCTGTACGTTCTACAGTCCACAACCGTCTAAAGGAAGAATTTAAAGCAGATGTCTCAACAAAAAGTGTGCATCTTCTAAAATCTGAGCCTATTAGGATGAATTCATCTTCAGCAAAAATTCATTGACAGCTGTCTCTGAGGAGATTCTGAAAGCTACATACCACTGTCTAAATAACTGTATCTAAACCCACAGTGTTTATGAATCATAACTTAGAGGGAACAACAAACAGTTGTGAGTGTCAAACCTCCACAAGCATAGGTATGTCTTTCTAAATGGCATTATCAAGGGCAAATTCAAATATTAGAGAATTATCAAAGTTTCTTATGGAACTCTGGGTCTAAAGATAAGAAACATGCACTATGTTCTGTCATAAGGAAAACCTTTTTTCAAATTAAAAAAAATTTTTTGGACTCAACTACTGGAGGACTTAGGTTCTCAATTCCTCCAAAAGTTATTATCAGCCAGGAAACAGAATAGTTCTACAAAGTCCAAAAGATGTCAAAACTGCTTTTAAAAAAGAATGTTTTTGGCAGTACCTCTGATATATCCCAGTTGCCCAGCACATGTGGATCAACAGCACTAAACCATGCTCAGACCCCGTGGCTCCAGCCCAACCCCATGTCATGCCAATGCATGCTACAAACACAACGGTGAAAATGCACCACAGTTCAAGGCAGCTGACAGTGGCATAGTCATAGGAACCAAATGCAAAGATGTATTATTTAATTTTGGAAAAAATCCTGTGTTGTGTCTCAAAGAAAAGGCACTCAAGTGTTTAGGGTGGGATGTGTTGTGCCATAGCTTACAGTAACCTGACCAAGCCGGCCTGGAAGCTAGGGGAGCAATCCAGAGCCCCCCAGAGCTTTCCCACAAGGACATTTCTCCTTCAGAATGTCATGGGCCCCTGGGGCACACACCACCACCTTTGGTCACCTGCTCTTTCCTGCTAAGCTGAACACAGAAGCTGTGGCTGAAGACAAGCAAGAGTGAGAGAGCAGCTACTGAGCATGAAGAGACAGCTCTGGTAAAGACAATTGGGAGGCCAAACTGCACCCAAAAAACTTGACAGGCTTCTGCTGGAAAACGCTGAGATTTATCAACCTTTACACTGTAACACTGAGGTACAATTATTTTTTAGTTTCTAAATCTTGAGCTTAAGTATGAGAGCAGAAGCTAATTGTTTGTATTAATTATTACTATTAGTTGTATACTCTGTTTTTCCTGGCTACCCATATGTTGGATAAAGTGTTTGCAACCTGCTGTTTCAGCCACACTTCGTTTATCCTTCACATCTTTTTAATCATGCTTATGATAAAAGTCTACCTTATGCTTTGTTAGAGATAAGAAAAATAGGGTACCAGCTCTGAGCTGGGTAGTAAGAAAAAAACCCAGTGTTTCAATTTCACAAACTCCGTAAAGGCAATGAATGCATCAGTTAGTGACTAGATTGCTTGAAGGTCTGAACACCTCACAGTAAGGCAAACATATACTTAACTAAGAGCTAAAGTAGAAGAAAGTTCCATTTCTCCTCTCGGATCTGCTAAACATTTTGAGCTTTAAAATCAAAATTCAGTTATATATGAATAATGCTTGTTTATGCTAAGTTAGTTCAAGCATCTGGTCCTGCAAATTACTTTCAAAACTGTATTTCAGGGTGGTAGATGAGTAAGTAGGTAGAATTATAGTGACAGAGACATTAACGGTGGTAGATTTTACTTTTCCCTGGAATCAGAAGGAGAACTAATGCTACATTTTTATCACAGATAAGCAGCCAGAGTATTTCTCTTTGTACTTGGTTTTGATTCTGCATATCTCACATGTTCATAAACACTTCTATAGCTAATGCTTGCAATGATGTGTTGGTGAGGTAAGAGACAGACTAATGGACAGTACCTGCAGGGGTGAAGGTGAAGGACTGAACTGCAAAACAAGAAAGCAAACACATTGTGAGTTACACACCCTGACAAAAAGCGCCAATTGCAGGGCACGGGTTTCCTCTGGAAATTACTCAGTTGGGGTTGAATATCATAAGCAGGACATAACAGCTGAGCTTAAAGCAGCAACCAGCCAGCAGCCAATGAGAAATGATGGTTGGAAAGATGAGCAGTGAGTTTCGACAGTCACATTTGAAGACTCTCTGTGCAGACATGCTGTTCTCCAAGTTGTAAACATTAGGATGAACTTCGAAGCATGATCTGTTATCTACTTTCCTTGCTGAAAGCACACACAATTTCATGATGCAATCAACGTTCACATCACACTTAGATGCAGCAAATGCCATGAGAAGGAATGAGTTGCACGAGACACGCTGTTTATAATTATTTACAGCTATGCTCTTCAAGTTATAGAAGACTGCTCTCAATTCTCCCTCACCCCAATACGCCAACTCACATACATGATTAATAATTCTCCTTTTTAAGAAAAATCTAATCTCAGTTTGTGTCCAAAGATGTAGGTAGGACTATTTTTAAGAGGAATAACAGCACAACTGTCTCTAGGATAAGAAATCTTGGGATCTAAAATGGTATTTCATATAAGCACATGTACAAGTGTGTGAGATATATATTTATTTTCCAATTATCATCACCCTACCTCTCAGAGAGTAAAAGTCACTGCTATTAAAGGAAAGAAAAAAACCACCTTGGGACAAAGTACAACCCATGAATGACAGAGGTCATGTGGTGACACAAAGTGAGGTCCCACAAAAACCAAGAAGGTCCAAAAGCCACTGGTCTCTCCTTCCTCTCTTTCCACTGCTCTTCTGATGTCTTCGTGTCCTTTCACTAAATCCAGCAGGAAGGATTGAAAACCAACATGGAATAGTTTCCTGCTGGTTTAGTGAGTCCAACCAGGACCCTGAGGACTCGGACAATGGCTAAGCTGAACTGAGGACATTTTGGCTGTGACTGATTGTGGGTTTCTGGCAAGTTGTTGGTCAGCCATTTAGGAAACCTGAGTCCTTGGTTTCACATTTGATAACGTGTAAATAGAAGGGCACTTGCGTAACTTTAGTGTGATATAATGTCAACATTAAATATGTTGTGTCCTCAACTGGGCAAATGTTTTCTCTTTTTAAGTGTTAATAAGAACTACAAGAGAACCTACTGCAATATTTGAAGAATTGGGGTATTTTGTGTGTTAAATTAGGCTTCAGAGTAAAGCATTTTACGACAGTTCACCTGACTTCCCAAAAATTTCTAAGAATCCTGAAAACAGAGTAATACACAAAACAAACAGGTTGGGGAAAGATGAAAATATTTTCATTTGGCAAGTGTATTTAATTTCCCAAACATAGTTTTCAAAAACTAATTTATAACAGGAGCAAACATTTAATGAAAGAGAACATTCCAAGATGTTCTACCTCCAAGACAGAACTATTTTTGGCTTCTGCCCTAGGTAAATTTTGATCACACATCTCTAATACATCATTCTTCTGTTCCAGCTACAGGTATGAAGTCACTGATTAAGTACCTTCATTTATTTGCCATGCACATGGCTCCAGGGACATGGAAATGCAGAGGAATGAAGGAGAAGACAAATACTCTTTAACTTTCTAAGGGTCTATTCTAACTCATATTTGAACATATAAATGATGCTGCACTGCCAACAGAGTGCCTTCTGAGCGAGGGGCAAGAGGAACAGTTAATCCTCTTTGTACTTTTTTAATGCTAGATGTGCTGGAGATGTAAAAAACTGCCTTATGATAATGATGAAATGTGGTACTGAGCAATGCATTTAAAGCTTCTCATTCAGCAATTTCACAGCATACATTTAAAACGAGCATACAGAAGTCACCCAGGACACTTTTGCTGTAAGTTCAATGTAGTTTTTAGGTAGGTTTAGTAGCCCCTGTTCTTTTCATGATAGCACCTGGTGAGATGGTAATAAAATCTCTGCTCTTACCAGCATAATTGCTCAGCCCCTTCCTCTTCTTCCTTCGCCAGTACAGCCAGATGCTGAAACCCATGAGAATGACCCAACATGCACCACCAATGCCAGCTATAAAGGCAGGCTGCTTGACCACATCAGTGATTTGCTCAGTTATGCTGTTGTTATTTTCGGTGATGACAACTTCATTACGACCTCCTGCACGAGAGAAATTGAACAGAATGTGCTTATTCTGGGTTCTGTAACACATAGAGGAACCAGTACTACAAATTAAATTTTTTTTTAAAAATAGTAACGGATCTCAAAAGAATTACCCACAGTAGAAGAACTTTAAGAAGTAGCAATGCACACCAGAATCTCAGTGTTTCTAGAGAGTAAATCCATAGCCATTTTGCAGATATATATTTGCAAAGATAGACCTATAGCACAATTCCAAGTAATCTAACAGATGCCAATCCAGAGCTTTTTTTGAACAATATACATATTTGGTAGTTTGTTTTTCCACAATCATAAACAGTATACAATAATGAGAAAATGGATCACAGGAAACTAATTTAAAAAAAAATCAAGCAATCAATAAATAGCTTTTTCCAAATGAGTAATCCAAAACCAAAATATGCTACAGAATCAGAAGAAGGCCAAAAAATTCTTACTTAACCCATTTGTTTCCCCTGAATGCTAGTTTCCAAATTTGAAATAAACAACAAAATAAATGCACTTTCCACTGGGGCAAAGATGCATTTTCCAGCTTATTTCAAGGGGAAACAGTTCATACAACTTCTAAATGTACCATCTTTGACACAAAGGATAAAATTGCAGCTAACTGTAAGCACTAAACAATCACAGCAACAGATGCTATTTTTTTTCACCTAGAATATGCATGTCAAATTCTTAACATTAACCTGCAAGAAATAATTATTACTTGCAATACCAATTAAAATGACATGCATCAAAAAAAATTACTATATAGGATCTTAAATTGTATATTACAGTAGAAAACTGTAAATTTCAGTAGATGTTCCCATTGTTTTTTTGCCCCTCTTTCTCTAAAAGGGAACTCTTCTAAAAGAAAAAGCTTGGCGTTTGGCTTGAAAACAAATGCTCATAAAAATCTGAATGGAAATCCAGGAAATGCTAAAGCATCTAGTTCTAGGGCCAGCACTTTCAAGTTGTCCAAAATAGTTAGTTTTAAAATTAGGAAATGCAGAACATATTTTTCTAAAAAAACCCCAACATTTGATTCTATGTATATTTTATATAAACTGCCCACATCTGCAGTTTTGAAATCCATGAAAGATTATCCATCATTTCTGGAAAAAGCATTTATATAGCTCAATCCTTGAAATGTTTATGCAATATTACCAGATGCCTTGTATGCACGCTGAAGAGCTGCAAGAGTAGCTACTCTACTGAGACAAAGATGATGCAAACACTGTGATTCTCAATTATGAGAGTCTATCACATGCATAAAAGTAGTTGAACATTGCAGTAAAACACTGAAATGGTCACTGAGAGGAAATTATTGAAAGAATTGTACCATTATGCCATGCTGTGAAAATGTACATATTCCTTTTCTAGAATTCAGTAATGGTTAGATTTACTTGTTCCAGAAGACCAGCTCGCTGCCTTCAGCCTAAAGCCAGCACTCAGGGTCTCTGGCTAAAGCAGATCCGGGAAGTCTGACACTTCCAGGCCCGTTTCCACGGACACCTCTTTGCAGGTGACCCCGAGTTCACACCAGCTATGTTTTGTAGAAGGAGATCCTGTGCAGAAGGTCCCTCTGGGACTGGCTCTGCCCAGCACTGCCCCTGCCAAGGCACAGCTTCAGGCCCTTAGTGCTGTTCAGGGCTGGGCTGAGTGACTTGGGAAGAAACGCAGTGCCACTGCTATCACACTGCTGGTGACCCCAGGAGTTTATATTGGTCTTCCTCTCTTTCAGCACCACGTCAATATTTAGTACTGATGGCTGCCTGCTTTTGCAATCAGACTGTGGGAGCTGTGCTAGAGCTTGGCTTGCTTTCAGTCGCTCTGGGCAAGAAACAAAACAGGCTTCCTGCAAGCAGAGTAGGTCCCACAGAAAGATGCTGCCAGACCACACCTGCTAATGTACAAAAAGGCACTACCCCAGTGCTGGGGTCAGGCACCAGTCTACACTGGCCATGCTGGGAAGCTTTACTAACATCAGGTTCTGGGAGCTGCAGCTGCCCTTTCCCATACTTGCATCCTTTGTCTTGCCACTTGCCACTTCCAGGCCTGATGCAGTAAGGGAGAATGAAACTGAGTGAGCACCTGTGGCAAGAAAAGAAAGGAGGGAGCAGTGGCTGCTTTATCTGATTTTTCCTGTTTTTTTCTGCCCATGGAACCAATCCATAGGTGCACCCCAGTGCTGAAAGAAGAAGTGCTGACAGTAAAACTAATAGAAAGGGGCTCTCTATGCCATGCTCTTCCAGACACAAAATCGATTTTCTAGTAGAAATCAGCATGGGAGTTGGAGTTGCTCTAATTACCATTAACTTGCAGTTAATATCTGTGCCCTTTGGAGGAGAGGCCAGAGCAGTGGGACAGTGAGGAAACAGGTAGTCTTGGCACTGCTTCAGACACAGCCCTGCTACCAAAGAGAAGAGCAGGCAGGGAAGTGCTCTGGAGACACCAGCTTTGGGCGTGGATGCTCCTGGATTCAAGAACGAGTTCTTCTCACTAAAGCCTCCAAAAACATCTGATGATCCTGTCTTCTCTGAGACCAGAAACAGTCTTTTGAAAATGAGGGATGTGAGAGCAAACTGCAAAGAGCCTGGGGAGAGGTTTCAGTGGACTGTATGCTCTGCCTCTCTTCTAGGGGAAGACACAATCTGTCTCCAAATTACCTTTTAAAGTTTTCAGTCTGGCTGTTTGCTCTTACCCTTCTGTGCCTAGCAATTACAACCGCAAAAGTAATAATTCATTTAAATGTCAAAATAACATACGCTTTGCGAATTTGATGATGGAAAAACAAATGGAGGCAGATGAATGTTACCCACTGACTCTTGATAAAATTAATATAATTGTTGGGGGTTGGGGAAACAAACAGCATTAGTCTTGTACTTCTTTATATAATATTTAAGCAGAAGTAATAAATATGTCATCCAAGGTAGCAGTGTACTATTTCATATACTGCAGGTGGTTCTGTAACAATGCTGTCAGTTCAACTAATTAGAACATAGACAAGGGAAGTGTGCGACCTGTAACGCTCCATTGTTCCTGAAGACAAAAACATAATGAAATATAATGTCTTCCTCCCATTGGAGAGTAATGAAGAACAAAACTAATTTGTCGGACCAAAAATTAATTAGACACATCAGATTCGATTGTACCTATTACTGTGAAAGTTTGCAGCTGTTCCTCATATTATTATGCCAATGATGGAATGTAAGAGGGAGCAGACCAACTGATGAAGAGAAATAATAGCTATAGCATTAACCAGCATGGCCCTTATCTCCAATTTTATTTCTAGTTTTCCAAGGGAATGTTTTTTAGCATATCATTAGTGATCATAAAAGTTTTATTCTTGATTCTCTTTGAGTCTTCCATAAAATTTTTCAACATCCTGCTTCAAGCATGGGCACCAGATTCCTGTAACAGTGAGACAATTTCTAAGTAAAGGAATAATATACTTTCTACTGCTCCCTATTTTCCTGTTTTCACTTTCTGGATTGTCACAGGTCTGTTATCTAGAATTATTCTGGAAGGTCAGTAGTTGATTATCCACAATGAAAACCAGTTATTTTCAGAAAAAAAACCCCAAACCAACTTTTTAGGAGAATGAATGCTGTATTTAAAAATAACATCTTTCTTTTTATACACTGTACTCTGTATTTCACGACTATTAAGGTTTTACTGCTTAGAAACACAGCTTAACTATTCTGCACCACTGACCTGTTTTCTCCATAATTCAGCATTTCTGGAGTTGTTCATTGTGTTTGCAAGTTGTTAAATGGTACAGCTAAGCACCAGACCATATAGAACTCTATCGTAATATAGCAACTCAACAGTGTTTTCCCATTCATTATGATGTTTTGAGGTTTATTCATTAGCTCATTTTAAATCCAGGTAATCAGGTTTTTTAAAAATTTACTTAAAACAGTAATTTTCGTATTTTATGATTTTGATTCCCATTCAAACACTGGATGGTACCAACTCAACTTTTCCAGAAATGCTATCACTTAAACACTGTTACATTTATCAAGCAAATTTATAGTCTGAGAAATAACTGCCAGCAATTCATAATCAATAGCAAAATAGGACCTAAACAAAAGGGAGATACAGACTATATATGTAATAAACACATCCAGCTTCAGGCTCCCAAAAGGGAAACAGAAATGAGAACAGAAACAGAACCCAAACAGAAACTACTTTCCTTTTTTCATGTAAATGACTCTCAAATGTGCGGAGATGTCAGCCGACAAACTTGTTGAAGCAGACATTCTGGGATCATTTAAGGAACAACTAAGTATCACTGAGAACTCTGGGAATCATCCAGCAAAGACCTTTGGTGCAAGTATAACTCACAACACGTTAGGGGACACAAGGCTACTCAGGTACTTAAAATGCAACACACTTAATGTGCTTTGCTGGACTAAGTGCAGTGTATTTCATGCCTAGTTAGATGGACCCCTTAGTGAAATAAGGAAAAGAGGCCCTGGGTTTCTTGCATTTTCAGAAATCCATTTCTTGATTTTACTTCTAGGTATTTTTTCCCCTCTCTTTTCTTTGTCTCTTTTGTCGTTGCTTTTTCTAAAACAAGTGCTACCTTCATTTCCACTCTTGTATTTCTGTCTCCAGTGAGACTTCAAAGCTGAAGTATCCTAGCTTCTGTTTTGATGAATGGGGGAACCTGAATATCATTAAACATTTAAGCAATGCTTACAGAATGGCCTTTTCTAAAAGTCTACACATAATAGACTAGTCCATGTTTGGGAGAGTGTATTGACAACGTTTTCTAGAAAGAAAATATTTAGTAACAACAGAAGTCCCACAAACTAACAACAAACAAACACCCGTTTAATAACTAAATTAGATCATACAGATAAAGGCAACAAAATTCCTGTATTCTGCACTCCAAAGAGGTGCTGCTTTGCACAGCTCATTTCAGGTTTGCTAAACATAGTTAATTCTAGTCTTCCCCATTTTTCTTGCCTTTATATTTTATACTCAGGAAAAATTTTAGAAGAAACAAAACCAGTGTTACCCTCAGGTCAGGAAATTAATTCTGCGTGGAGACCACTACTAAGAAATAACTATTTCAAAGGCTGGGATGATAATGCTACCTTTGCTCTCTCTTTGGTCTAGAGACCACTTTTTCTTTGACAGAGGAGGATTGTCTGCTTGGGATACCTGAGAAGCACTGACTTCAGACGTTCAGAAAACAATGGTAAATAGTGCCTTAGGCACCAATGGAATGAGTAAGGCAATATTACAGTCATCTTAACAGAAGGAAAGGGGAGCTCAGGCTGTTTTTTCCACAAATCTGCCAACCTTCAGAAATGGTAAATTAATTTTAAAAAGCCCCAAAACATTAAATCATTTTCACTACACAATCTACATTTTCTCAAATGTCTTGGGAACATACTTCCCTTCGTTGTCTGCAAGAACTCTGCAGGAAGAGAAAACATCATCAGGCAGCAGGATGTAAAAGCTAACTAACCAGCTCTAGTCAAATCTCATCTTTTTCTCCATGGATTTTTATGCCTCCAGAAGTGATGCATGAAAGCATTTCTGAGAGAAAAAAAAGAAACAGGCAAAACAAAACAACAGAACAGACAATCACTTACCAATTATTATGGGTTGTGGGTCACTTTTTACTCCCACACCTGCACTGGTGCTTGCAGCAACTTCCACGCGGTACTGGATACCTGGATATAGGCCACCTATTACTACAGACCGAATGGCTGCATCTACTGTTTTGTTGATATGAAATCGAGTCTCATTACCTAGGCACCAGATCTGGGACAAAAGTTGATGTGTTAAAAGAGATGAAATTCTTCACACTCACACGATCGCGCATAGTTATGACATATCAAGGTATTTCATGGCAATCACTTATTTGGGACTTCTTGACAATTTTGCTGTCCAGGAATAGCTGAAATTGGGATGATTTAGCTCAGCAAGGTATCCCAGATTAGCACAGGACCAAGCCAGCCGCAAAGACTGCTTGTAAATACCTCTCTGGACTGTGGCTTTTCATGGAGTGCAAATTCTGTGCTTACACTTCTTAGAAGCGCAGACCAGATCATCCAAGTGGAGAAGAGGTGTTATACAGCAATCAAAATCTTTTGTTAAAAAAACCCCAATTTTTTCCTTCTAAATTTCCTGCTGAATAGCAAAAGGATACCAAATAATATGAGTACAGGTTGAAACACTTCTTAAAAGCACTAAACAACCACCAATTTTCAAAATTCTTTTCAACTTCTTTTCACAGGACAAGAGGGATTTTTGAAATTTCTGAAACGGAATAAGCACAGACTCACTTTTACCGCTGCCTTTGTGATTATTTACATTATTTAGGAATCCAGATATCAGTTTTTCACTCAATTATTATCTAGTTAAACAGGAAATCCACCCTATAATCACAACTGGCATTTTGTAATGAGAAGAGTCTACGAGTTCAGAGTGTTATGCCTCTCTCTTCCATTTTTTTATAGGCTTCTCCAAAGAGCTTTTGAAACTAACTTCTAGGCATGTTTCTTCAGTTAATGTTATCTGAAAATACTGCTTCTGTATTACTAAAGAAAGCATTTACTACTACTCAAGAAAATCAATGCATAAATGTATCACATGCAACTTACATAAAAATAAAAGCAGAAGAAAGCACTATCAGTGGTGGAAGCACTATCAGTGACAAACTAATGCATCTAAGCAACAGCAATAATATCTTTACACTTACTTTTGACCCTGCTCAGTGTTTTATCACACCTTATTTTTTTTTTTTTTCCTGTGAAACGCTGAGAAAGATTTGAAGAGGAGAAGAAATCTCTTGTTTTCCTAAACCCAAGGAGATCTTATTTGCCAGCCGGAATGCATTAGAGTGAGAAACTATTGTATTCATTCCTTCATTCCTTCTCTGTCCTGGTCTTAGGTTACAGCAGTTATGAGAGGCCCCTAATTAAAAGCATTTAATTCATGAATTTACAGGCATTCTGATGCTTGAAGTGGAATCAACAGATCTACTCTCAATTTGTTAGAAAATGCACTGTGGAACTTCAGCAATTATTTTATATTCAGGGAAATACTAGACTCTCTGCACCACTCACTGTAGCCAGCTCACTACTCAGGCAGCCACCTAATCTAACACAGGAGGGCTGTAATAGGTAGTGACTCCAGCTGGTTTTACACACAGCCCAGAGGCCTGAGCACTCACCTGGAACATGGCTTTTATTAGCCATCAGCCCACTTTGTTTCGTATCTACATGTTTTGTGGTTTAGGAGTGTGCTTTACTCGTTTGCCTGTAAGCCCTGGATGGTTTATATTGACTTATACTGGAGTCAGGATCAAGATTAATTAAGCCAAAGGATAATTATTAACTGATATGAAAATTAGATCAATAAAATACTGGGATTAATAAATCTTGATATTGACTAAAAGCAAAACAAAAGAAGTGCTATGCTAAACATAAATATTTGAGCATTTACTGCATCCCTCTGACCAAGAGAAAAGCTGGGAAGAGGTTGAACCATTAGATGATTTAGAAACCAAGCACTTTCTCTGTCCTTCGTGCTGTGTTCCCTCCTCAAGATACAGCAGGGGAAAAAAAGTATCTTTTTATGTGAAATTTCACCCTTTGTGGGACTGTCAAGAAAGCTGCCCTGCTCCATTTCAATTAGACATTTCACACTTGGTGTATTAGGCCAGCCACAGCAAGGTTAATTTACCAAACTGTGCTCCATGCTGTGACAATGCTGAACCTTGCCCATTTTCTCCACCCGAATAACAGAGTGCATTTTTGATTTCATGTTGTGGAAATAAACTTGTGCAAAAAAGATCTTAGTATGGAATTACAGACTACAACAACATTTAATGTGTAAGGAGTGGATACTTTGAGCCATCATAGCAAGAAAGAAGAGGAAAATACAACCAATGCAAGCAATTCTCATGTAACAAACTTTGGATATACTAGTTGTGTTCAACCTGTTTTTCAGAGCAAACAACCTGGCACTTTCAGTTGTGAAGCTTGACAGAGATAGTATTTGGAAGAAGGCTTGCATTCTCCCAGAGCCACAGTGCTTGACTTTGACCTTGAAGTGTTAGGATTAACATTTTTGCAGGGGAAATAGGAAGCAACTTTCCTGCCAGCTTTGCTGCCAGATTGAAGGTACTCCAAGACAGGGACTTCACTGCCTTTCTTTAGAGTGCAGAAGCCCCTTAAAAAAACCCCACCCTCTTCTTCTTGTTCCACAGCAGGGAAAAGCTAGAAAGAGAAGAACTGTAAACTGACTGGAAATTACAGCTTTCTTCCATATCAAGGTCATGGTATTTTTGCTTTTTAATATAACAGTAGTACTGCTTAAAGTAATAATAATAATTGTAACAACAATAATAATAACAACGATAATAATAATAATAATAAATCCATAAGCAGTCAGTCCTCTTTCTCCATATAATTATATGGGCAGCTGTAAACGCTGTCAGAATCGAAATCCATAAACAGTGCTATTGTTCTGTAACTCAAGCAGGCTGTTTCCCATAACACAACCCTCCCATCAGACATCGTGTGTACCTTGTACTCCTGGATGACTCCGTTTTGGTGATCTGGAGGGGGAGGATCCCAGGAGATGCTGATGCTCGTGCTGTTGTGGCTTCCCACTGTCAGGACAGTGACAGACTGAGGAGGGGCACTTGGAGCTACACCGAGGAGAGGGAGCAAACAGAGGCATTAAAAAAAGGCATTAATCCATTTGCTAGGGCACGGATTTTGCTGAAGCAGTGCAAAAGCAAGCAGACAGTATAGAAAACTCACACTCCCTGCAGGCCTAGGGATGCACTTTTTGTCAGGCACTGACAACATTGAAAAATGCCCTTCTGAAGAGAAGCATAGGGCTGAATGACAATGTGGAATTTGTGGCAATGAAGAATCAATACAAATCACTCCTCATTTATTTATATTTGGCATTTCTTAAGTTTGCACTGGAATTGTTCTCACGCTTGCCTTTGTTTTCCATAATATGCATAGATAACTATGGATATAGCAATTAAGTCACATGTGAGGCTGCTTTACCTGGCCTGAAACTGTTTTGGTTTTTCTACTTCTACACGGTCTAATAATGATGTGAGCAGCGAACATTCAATGATCCTTTTTTGTTTTCTATTTGCTCTCCAGGGAGACAACACCAGGTTTAAACATAGAACTTGCAACTCTGAACTGGAAAAGGGTTAAAATGTTCATGGCTTTACATCAAATACCAGTGAATAGGGCAGGTGCTAAGTTAGGTCAGATATATATTTATGTCCTTTTTTGCCCCGAGGCAAATTGCTTTCTCCTTAGAGTCCTGTTCAGTTCAACCATTCACAGCTGTTTGGCTGGTCACTGCACAGCACGGCCAATTCTACAAGACAACTGCTTGCCAGCCCTGCTAGTTGTCTAAACACATAAAAAAACCCCAAAAATCACAGTTATTACTGACCAGAGCTATGCTGGCAAAGTCCCTCTTGCAGCTACACCAGCAGCAGGGTGATTCTGCTGGCTCAGGACACGCTGCTTGGGAAGTGGGGCAGGAGCTCTGCTATGGAAAAGTCCCCTCTGTGAACATCTGCTGTACCCCTACGGGGCTCTCCCATCATGGCTGTGGCTGCCACGGCAGAGGACTGTCAATGTTGCCCTGCTCAGCCACCTAAGACTTCTTTCAGCCCCCCCAGTCCTTCTCTTGCTCCCAGGCAAGTACTGAAACTCCACCACAGTGGCAAGCTAGGCCACCGAGGTCGACTGTATTATATTAAAGTATAGTCCCTGGGGGGAAAAGCTGATTGATAGCAGCTGCTTGGAACTGGTCCTAGAATTTATTTATTCCATCTCTCCCAGTCCATCTACCCAGTCTTCAACAAAACTAATAGAAAGAGGCCAGGAAAATGTGAACTAATAAAGCCAGCATGGAGTGATACCTCTCCAGGACAATTTCCCAGTTCACAGAAACTTGTTGCTTAGACACCTTCCGTTCTAGGGAGGTGTCTTTGTGTTTAATAAATACTTACGGAATTTGTCTTCCCCACAGTTTTCATTGCTTTTAATCTGATCTTAAAACATTTCATATGAAATATGAAAGCTGATTTTGAACACTTACGGTAGATATCATACCAGAACCTAAAATATTTATCACTCTCCTGCCCCAAATCTAGATAACAACCTGGGTTTGGGCATCTCACATCATGTGTTGTCAAGGCTCTCTGACTCCAGCCCCCTGGTCAGAGTGACTCCTTCACTGCTAAACTTTATGGCAACACAGCTCGAGTTTTATCTTTAGCAGATATCCCAGAGTCCATGCCCATCCTTGGACCATGCTTCTCAGAAAAGCCAAGAGCCCCTGGCATCTTTCTATTCAAGTCTGGCAGGTTTAACCAAATGAGCACAGCTACAGATATCAGAAGTGCTCAAGTCTCCTGAGTCAATTCAGATATTCCTATTGTTCTCCACGGCCTCTTTGGGACTGGCTGTGTTCCCACGTCGGAAGCTCCCCAGCACTTGACCTGGCACAGGCTCATGGAGCCGAGCTCAAATCTTTGCCCTGATAACCCTGAAAAATTGGAGTGCTCTGCTGCAAGAATCCCACAACTTCAAACTAGGGTATCAGAGGTGAGGACAAGGAACCATACAAGATTACAGCAGAAAAAAAAAATATTTTAGATGAAAAATGAAACACATATTACAGTCCTGGGAGGCTGTACATTTCGACAACTACATTTTCAGATGCTGGTTCAGCTGCAAACCTACTAGTGCTTGATCGAGTCCTTGTGACCTTGCCCGATGCAGAGAAACAGAGAACTGGGGGGAGAAATGGAGTTGTATTGTGGACAATTTGACTCTTAGCCAGCTCAAGTGAAGCATGGAAAGGTGGCCTTGGGCTACTCCTTGCAATCGTGCAAAGCATAACATTGGTGAAGTAAATAGTTGCATTGTGTACTTTGTGGCAAGTGAAATAATTTGCCACACAGTAAAAAAAATTAGCATTTAAAAAGTCTTCAAGTTATTCAATAACGACAAAACCGTGAATAAACGTATGTATGTGATATTAATTAGAATATTTTATGTGAAAATAATAATCATAAAAATGGCAAAACTTAACACTGTATAACTCATTTTTTGGTTTTACATACAATGGAACAACTCGCTCATATCTACTTTCATTACTGAAACAAAAAGGTCATTCAGAAATATAATGTCTTATACTGGTGGGAGAGGGGAGTGTGAATGCAAAAGAAATGTAAAATGAATACCATACTCCAAAATTTTGAAAAATCCATATTGTATTCATTTGTCTTTGCATTTAAACTGTATGAACATTCTAGTTAATATTCTACCAGCGTATATTGGTTTTGTGGGGTTTTTTTGAGGACATATGATAACTTTGAAGCAAAATTAAAATTGCAGCTGATGAATGCAGCTGTGAAAATATAATTTTAAGAGCTGCACTAAGGTGAGGAGAAACTGACAGAGAGCGGCTGATAAAAGCTAAGAAGACTTCCATTCCCGACTGTCATATTTTTTGGTGACAAGCAAGATGCTGGACAAGTACTACTCCACAATGTTATTCCAAAGGAGATTTAAAACAGTGGATGCAATTGAAAAAAAAACCAAAACATCTGTCTCTAGAGAAAGTATGAAAGAAATAGTGAAAATTATAAAATAAAATCTTTGATTTAGCTCCCCTTTGTATGTGTGCACACATGTATGTATGTAACAGTTCAGCCTCCTCTCTCTGATAATATCACTCTGTACGCCGGCACTGTGATATAAATTAAGCCACTCGTCTGACACTGCTGCAGTTATTAAATAGATCACATTGAAAAATAACATTTTTAAAACCGTTTTCTCATTTCCCTTGCTGCTGGCTTGTGGAGAACACCTTGCCTGCTTCTTGACAGGTCAATTATTCCAGTGCTCAGCTTCTTCTTACAGATATGAAAGAACCCAAATCGCTGCTCATCTTTTCCAGACGCAGCCAAACAGAATTCCATTTGTTACCTTCACAAGGCCAAAGAGGCATGGAGATGGATGGATACTGAACTGTGACAAATGTCTGATCTAGAGGAAAAGTCTAACTGCAGCAAAACTGATTTTTAGAGGTAGGCCTCAGAAGTAACATTGCATGTAAAATCCAATCCAGCAGAAAGCTGCCGCTACCTTTTGGTCGTACTTTGCCTTTACCAGGGATATTTGCTTTGATGTCGCAAAAAACTTCCAACGCTCGTATCACTCTTCCAAATTATTTTCTAAAAATAGTATAGCTGACATTTTTTAAAAGTCAAGTCTAAAAAAAGCTCATTTTCGAAATGGAATCGCAGGCGACACAGCACCTTTAAATAGACTGCCATATTTCTTCAGTGGAAGGGAAGCAAACCACTGTCATTAAACATTTAGTTGATGCTATTTTTGAAATACATGAACACCAATATAATTACAAAGATAACAGGAGGAATTAAGGGAAATATCTGTAGAACTGCATCTACTAAATGTCTTAATTTTCTCACGGAAGTATCTAATTTTATCACCCAAGGAAGAGGAAAAATTTTTTACAGGAACTGACATTTGTCTGGTGATAATATTCTGGGTCCTATGCTGAGAGGAGATACTTGTAAACAGACTCCTTGAAGGTTATATTAATCTACAAAGCAGATTCTAGGCTGTTAGACATTTCTGTAGGCATGAATATTTTTTAAAAAATCTTCACTATGTGAAAAGCTATTCCACATGAACAAAGTGTCCTTTAAGGTAGGAAATTATCTCACAGACTCTGCTGGGAGCTAAGGTTTATAAAAGAGAATGTCATTCCTCAAGTATTTTATAGAAATAGACAGGAGGTATAAGACCTTCTCTCTTTTTCAGTAGTTCTTAATTTACCTTGAGCAAGAGACAGTTAGATGAACTAAATAAACACCAAAAATCAATTGAAATTGGACAAGAAGAAAATCTGCTAGTGAGAGGATAAAATCCTACATTTTAACTCCAGAAAAGCAATTTCACCTGTAGAAAGCTTTTTAAATTTTTAAATAAAAAAAGCTTTGGTCAGACTGCTGCAGACATATTCTTCACTAACTGATTTAGGGTTACTAGTTTGAACAAAGAACTGGGAACCATAAAATCCCAAATTCCAAATCAGACTTGAACAATGCCTTCCTGCACACTCTTCTCCATGTTGCAGGACACTGAATTTCCTCACCCATAAAGTGTAAAGTGCAACCAAGTTATCTTCAGTTTTACTTACATGTTGGGTAATAATCATAACAAATCAAAGAGAAAAGTGAGTAATAAGCAAGTCTGTTCTACAATTAAAGAGTACTTGGCAATCAGCACTAAATTAAACCTCAGGAGACTACTGTAAATGATTAAGATGCACTTTCAATAGGAAGGAAAGAGTGCACTCAAAACCCATTGAAACCATGCGAACGTTTTAAAACTTCAACAGTATTTCTTTCTCTTGTTTAAAAAAAAAAAAAATTAAAAAAATCAGTGACACAGAGAGAACATGAACCCTCACTGTTAGGACCATCCTACTTCCGTGGGGGAGATTCTCCAGGCAAAGACTGCATTACATCAGTAGAAAGGTAGGTTTCTAACAGCAAATCATTAAAATTACTTATGTCTCATCCCACTGTCTTTAGCTTTCAACAAAATCCAGCAGTCCTGGAGTACATGTGCTTTAGCACAACTATATACAAGGCTACATTCTATAGATATAAAAGCTTATGCTTTTCAGTGGTGTAAACTGTTCACTCTGCCTGAATCCTGTTTCAGAGAGGCTTGAAAGGTACTCAGGGCAATCCTCTGCAGGACTCAACAGGGCAGTTTCAGTAACAGTGTGCTAACAGAACTGTGAAGTGGTGTGCCCTTGAGACTGGAGTTTCTCCAGACTGGTTAAATACGTGTCCTTCACTACTCCTCATTTCCCAGCCAACTGTTCATCTACGTTATTACCCATTCAGAAAGATGTGCTTAGTATCAAACACTCATCTGTGAGAGCTTGCACTTATTTTATTTTCAAAGTGCAGACCAAAGTCTTTTATTGCAGTGGCGGTGGTTTTAAAATAAGGGGGCTGCAATGCACACTTTTTGGAAGACCAAAAGCCACCGGTACCTTAGAAGGATGTATCAGCTAGAAAATTATAAGACCAGTACAGTGCTTTCTCAGGGGATATTTACAGCACAAAGCTGACTATTATATCGAACTTTAATGTCACCTCGGTATGTAACAAACAGAAATCACACGGAGGAAATAGAGATGAACACATGCACACACAGAATAACCAAAATGGCCACTCTGCATTTCACTTCCAGCGCCAGGTGTGAAAGCCTGTTGCTTTTCTGCCCCTTTCACTAACCTTCCTCTGTGGTACGAGCAGACTTTGATTCACTGTCCATTCCTTGGAACTCATTGAAATAAGGGCGAACCTTGATTTCGTAAGTGACGCCCTTTTTCAAGCTGACGAGGACGGCGCTGCGCTCGGTCGGGACTTTGACCTCCAGGTTCTGCCACACAGCTGGAGCAGGCAGCCCAGATGTTTGGCGGTACAGCACTCGGTAGCCCTGAATAAACTGGGACTGGCGGTCAACCTGGAAATGACATAAAATTATGCATCAATAAACGTATTAAAGTAAACAAAAAAACCAAGACTGTGTAAAAAAGAAAACAAAACATTGGCCTAGAATAATTTTGCCCTCATCAAAAAGAAAAAATTAACAGTTAAGATGTTGAATTTAATAATCAAACTGCCTTCTTGTAAGTCACTGCTGATTCATTGTCTACAAAGAGCATTTGTCTCACATTACTTGTTTTAGAATATTTCTTTATGTTTTGCTTTCTCCAGCTCTATATATCATGACAAATACCACCTTAAATCAGAAAACAAGGCCCCACCCCTGCAATAAATCATGAAAAGAAAACTCTGGCATAAGGTTTGCAGCATGTAAACTTACTAAGCACATCTTGGCTACCAATGTGCTGAAATAGAAGAAAAGAAAAACAAATTCTTTTCAGAAAAGGACAAGTCTTTGAAGATACCCTACATGCTTACAATTAGTCCATTACTTGGCTCACAGCTCATGAGATGCACAGCAAAGTAAAATAAACATCACACAGATGCAGGGAAAACAACTTCCAAAGAAATGGGCTGTTTCTTGCGTTCACAGCCTGAGCAGTCCCTTTGCATCCTGGGGTTGTGATGCTCTCAGGCCATCAGATGGAGACGGAATGTTGGTTTTGGTTTATATTTTATTTGTTGCTAGGCAAGCAGAATTCAAGATTGGACCGTGGAAGTTTAACAAAAATAGGATTTTTGTTTGAAGAAAACCTTTATTTGTGTTTTATCTTGGAGAGCTTGTTTGCATTTATTTATCTCCCAAAAAAGCCCCAAAACCAAGGCATTATGATTCCTGCACAAATTTTTCCTGGGAAAAAAACACCAAAAAACCAAAACCAATTTGATTGCTAAAAGTAAACCAAACCCAGCTGCTTCTGTAGCCACCAAATAAGGAGGAAAGAAAGTGCAGCACGCATAACAGGACCATGCAGCTGGCTGTTTGGTAAATCTGCATTATAACTAAGATTCAACAAGTAGGATATTTCTTATGTTCCTGTCAATTTGCCTGCTCAAAGATATTCCAGAATTAGAGAAACATTTGTTTGACTTCACTTAAGAATAAATGAATTTAAGGCTGAAAACACAAACCACGCTCTATTACGCTCCTCCTATAATCTTGTTACAGTTTATTGAGGCATTCAGAGGGGACACAGATTCTTAGACATTAAAAAGCAAGGCAAGCAAGAAGAAAGCTTTATTTATGAAAGCAAGGCAGAAATGTCTTTCATCAAAACTGTCACTGTTAAAAACCTTGCAACATATGTTACAACAACATTAAGCTTGCATTTTATAAACTTCTCTGCATTCACTTTAAGTGAATTTATGCACTGAAAGAGGGATATAACTCACAATAATAGCTTGTTAATACCGAAAGAATCAAGCTGTGTTTTTAAGAAGAACATTAAGCAGCTGTTTCCAGATGAAGGGAGTCTGTAAATCAGAGTAAATTGTTTTTATCCACGTTTGACTTTGATTAACTAAATGTTTTATGGACATAAAGACTTTATGAACCTCACGTTTACTACAAAATTCAGCAAAAATAATGCTTTCATCCACTTTGTAATACAGATTTCTAACCTAAATTACAATATAAGGTTATGATGTTTAATAATCAAACACTGAGTTTGACTCTTGCCTTACTTCTGAGTTAGAAGCTACATTGAAAGAAGGCATAACTTTGTCAGAACTTTCCATTTTGTCTTTGCTCTGTGTTTAAGCTCTACTGACTGCTGCCTAGTGGAGAAAACTGAAAATTCAGAACTGGCTCGACTGAACAGTAGCATTGTGTTGCTACAACACAGTATGGAAAGTGTTTTGTACAGCATGGCACAAACACAAACGCACCCACCAACTCACTGAGAAGAGCCAGACCCCCGGAGAATACCCATAAAATACCTATTTTCAGTCCATCATACTTTTGTATCTACTTCCATAGAGGTAATATACAAACTGTCCATACACATCTTTTCCTCCTAGACTCCTTAGTTCCTAAACTGAGAGATTAAACAACTGAAGGAATACGAAAGCAGAATGAAGTAGTACCACAAGGCTGTCACATTTATGGGTGCTATAAACTAGCTGGATTTGAGGCTCACTTGAGTTTCACAGAGCTTTCAATTTGTAGCTTGATTACAGCAGGGCAGAGCAATCTGCTCAAATATCAGATTATTGACAGTGATTTCATCACTCAGGGTCTGGAAGGGTACTAACGAAAGAGAATATTATGCATTTTTAATGTTTTCCATAAACGTCCAGTCACATTCAGTATCAAGGAGAGGATACAACGTTATCTCTCATGCCCAATTAAAGCTGGTCTGAATGAACAGGGCCTTCTGTAAGGTCAAAATGTTGGGAAACTACCCAGAGGGCACTTTACTTACTGAGAAAGGTGGGTTTTTTTGTTTTGTTCAGAATTTTTAAACTAATAAAAAAATTACTCTTGGATAATTACATGGATTAACCAGAAATATTTGTGAGGGGTAGGACAGGTATATTTCACATACACATACACACACGTGTTCATACATATGTGTGTATGTCGATATACACTTGCACACATCATATTGCAATTTTCTCCATTTTTGTAGTAATGATGTGCCACGCCAAGAGCAGACTGCTAAAAATACCCTTATATGCTTAGCATTAAAGAAATTAATTCAGCTATGCAGCTCTGTTTGGCACACATTCACACATAGGCAGAGCTGCAGAAACATGCACCGTGACTTGATGAAAGAATAAAGAATGTAAATGGTTGCCACTTCCTTACACAAATTACTCAGCATTATTTCAGCAATTGCAGGAACTCTCAGTGTTGAATACTGGGATCAGAGAATATTTCTAGCCGGTGATATCAACTCAAAAGATCTGCAACAGTTGCTGATCTAAAGACACACTTTCTCCCTCAGAGGACAGATGGCAGAACATGCAGATGCTCCTTTAAAAGGCAGGAGAGGGCAGTTCCTGGGTTAGGAGCTGCTCAGCACTGACCTAATGCGATCTACAAGCAGAATTGGTCTTGTGCGCTCCTTCTCACCCCTTTTATGATGAGTCCATAGTGCAGGAGGCATCTGCAAAACCATTTCTGCAGAACAGGAAACTCATTTTCCCTGCACGTTCAAACCTGCACATGCCACAGCTGAACATGAGACGGGTTCAATGGCTATTAGGTTGTTAAAACGATGGCAAGAAACTCATAATGCAGCTTAGGCTGCAGATATAAGCTCCTTTCAGGCAAACCTGCTAATCTGCAGCCTAAAGACATTTTGCAATATGCTCTGTAGAATGCAAATGTCTATTCCAAAATATCCCAAGAAATCCTCTGCTCCCACAGCAATACCCACAGCAATTCTCCAGCCGGGCAGAGTAGCTCGCACGCTGTGCTGAACTCCCTGGCAGGGACTCACAGGAGTCTCTGGAAATTCAAACTGCACTAGCATTTATGGATCCTACAGGAGCGAGGCAAATGGGGAAAATACTCTGGAAGGCTGTCTAAAGGACTCGACTCTTGAAGCTTCCAGTGAAGTACATTCATTTAAAATCTACATCAAATTTTAAAAAAAGAGGTAAATAAATTATCCTTCTGCCTGGTAGCCTCCTAGAAGGCAGTCAGGACTTCAAAGCAGCAATTCTTTTGCCTTGTTGAAGAACTGATTTTTATTCCTGTTTGTGCCACAGGGCATCTTTATAATGCTGGGCAACATTTCATGTTTGGTCACTAATGAAACTTTCAGTTTAATGCCCACTGAGGGTAGAAGAGCTGACCCATAGCTGAGGTCAGCTAAAAAAGCTCTTGGAGTACAGAATATGCTCTTGCAATGTGAAATGTTTAAATAAAAGAAAAAATAAATCGTGTCCAAGGCTTAAAATTGGCCATTTGATAACAGTGGGCATATTTGACTCCACAAGTCTCATCAGCAATAACTATCTCTGCACCTCACCTCTCTATGTGTAAAGTTGATAATGACACATTTTTATCATTGTGATGTTAAATTCAGTATTATTTGTGAAGCACACAAATGTTACGTGGTTGAGAGCATGACAGATAAGCAAGCATGTGAGACAAAATAATAATTTTTTATTCAATGCAAGGTTTCAATGGTATGAATTTAATAAGACCTGGCAACACACAGAGAATAAAGAAGATAAAAAGAAATGTTTAATAGCTCCATGAAGAAGAGATCCTCTATGTGACCAGATAATTACAGCTATATTTTAATATCTATACACAAGAGGAATAAATTTAAGTGGCAATGAAAACCTAACTTTTGACATTCCTCTTCTTATTTTTTAACACTAACTTGGCAAGCCTGACCTTCTTTTCAAAATATGTGCATATTTTAAAATTGCAACACAGCCACTATTTGGAACTATTTCCAAAAATTTAACCTCAAATTTGAAAAAAATAAAAAGAAAGCAAAACCAAAACAATCTCATAAAGAAGGGAGAAAATGGTGTTAATTTGCTGTGAGTCAGGCTGCCAGAAACTCAGCAACCAAGGACATTCCTTGGCATTCACCCTTTGAACTGCTTAAAGCCAGCACAAAGAGTCTTACAACTCTCATGGCACTTCTGTCCTTTTATATTATAGCTACACTATCTATCCATTTTATATTAATAGTGTGGACTTTATTCTCTGGATAGAGTGGGGTTTTTTCCTAGAGACTATGGTTAATTAATTGGTTTTGTTCTGGTTGCTGGATAGTTTCTAATTAGCTGCTTCAGAGATCTTTCTTTGTGTCTTTCTTCCCTTGGGCAATTCCAAAATGCCTGTGTGCTTGTCAGGTGGCACAGGGTCACTGCTTTGAGGGATGTTCCCAATGAGCTGGTATCCATAGCATTTCCAACAATTTGCCTTTACCTTACCATTTCTTCACTCATTACTTGTTCAGTACGGGCACCAAGAAATTCTTTTAGAGGAATATATGTATCACACACACACACACACACACACACACACACAAATACATAAACATACATGTTTAATTAAAATATAATGACATTGGTTACATGATATAAAACTGAATTCTGTTTATATTGGAGCTTCCTTTTGCAGTATATGTTAAAGCAAGGGCCAGCCTATGCATCTCTATTTCTGATAGCTGTCACACCTAAGAAAGGACTCAAAGGAGCACCACATGGCTGTGATACAGGTTTATGATTACTCTCTGCTAACATCCAAAGTTTCTGAACTACTGCTCCATCTGCTTGGGCAAAAGGGTTTGCTACAAAGGTTAGTCAGCCTGTCCTGGGGATATTGCAGCTGAAACATGCAGCATTTTAAGAAAGCCAAGCTGTTGACATCATTAATGGCAAAATGAAGTGACACATAATCTAAATAATCTTCCACGAAATATGAATTTGTGGGTTTCTCTATTTATTCTAATCTGTATCCTGACCACTGAAATCTGTCAGAACATGGATGGTGCATAAGCCCCTATAAATATGGCTGAGTTGTGCAAAAACAACAGTAATCCTTATGATACACAATCTATCACCACACTTCTTATCTCCTCTTGTGTAATCCCCTGCACACATTAAGCTCTTAGCAATATGACACGTAGAAGAAAAACCCTGAGCATTGTGAATGCCCCCTTAGCAGACTTCATCCTGTAGAATACAACTGTTTTGGTGCTGTGCAGGGCAATTTTCCTGTCACTCTTCCACTCGTGGCTCTCCTTCCTCTGGACAGATGCCCCAAGAGCAAAGCACTCTCTTCTAGTGTGCAGTACCCTAGGAATTCTCTCCTATTCTTACAAACCCTTTCCATCAAGCCTCAGGAAGGGAAACAGAGCAATTTGAAAGCCAAACACTATATTAGAAATTCTACCCAGTAGTTTGACCCCTCAAATAGAAATGTTGTTAAGCACTGCCCAAAAAACTCTGGTCTTCTCTAATGAAAGGATATCCACTCATTGTGGGTAAGGCTTGTGCTAGAAAACCAGATGAGACACAGTGGATCAGGCACTAGCACCACGTGCTTCTGACTTCACTACAAGTGCCCTATAGGAAAGATATTTTTGATTTCTGGGTCACTAAATAATAGGGTATTGTCAGAGGCCACCATGATTTGAAGCAGAAAGTACTTTTTCATAGAGAAACTTCTTGTTGATGTTTAACTTTGATTATTTTTTGACACACAGCATAACGAATCCACAGATCAATTATCCTTTAAGCATACTCATTTTTATAATGTTTTTCTAGCCAGACAGCTAACTTGCTTTGAGAAGACTGAAGACATTGAACCTGCCTGACCTAAAAGAGAAAATGACTTTCATTGCCATATATACATATATATATATATATACACATGTATAAACACACACACATACACACACTGCTGCATGCTAGATTGCCAGAGCACTCACACTGGGGTCAGGACTGGATCTTTTCTGGGTGGTAAAATCCTAAAGGGATAAAAAGGCAAAATAGACAGACTGAAAGTACTGTTAAGGTAAGAACAGCAGAAGCTTTACCGTCCAGGTGACTTGCACTGTCGTGGGTGTCAGCACAACAGGATTATGCAGCCGTACAATGACATCTCCCAGTTCTTTCTGGACTTGCCTGTGATCCACACCTTGCGCTGGGGGGCTGATATCTGCCAGGCACACATATGAAAGCATTACTTTAATGAGAAAAGCCAAATACAGCATCAATAAAAATTACTGAGTAGCCTAATGACCTGATCTGAACATCCTTTATAGCACTGTTTTTAAAAAAATACAGCACTAAGGTTTAAACACGAACTCAAATGAGTATCAAATAATGCAAACAAACCATTCACCTCTAGCCAGTTAGGAAATAATGAAATATAAACATGTTTAAAGGAGTATACTGACTAGACGGCAAAGTCTTCTCAGCTCTGGTAAGTGATGAGAGCGATGCAATGTTCCCTAGTTCCAAAGTACTCAGATAATAATAATGCTGCCCAGATGTCTGGAACCAAATTGGTTAGCATAACTGAACAAAATCAACAGTGTTTTTTTATTTTGTTAGAGCACACATGACATTAAGTCATTATATGTTTCCAAACTTTCACCAAGCTTCCTCTCCCCACATGCCATGCACACAAGAAGCCAAAGACTAAAAATAGCATTTTCTTCTGCAAAGCAAATTTTCCCTTTACAGACATAGCTAATGAAATCTAGTGCAAACATGAAAAAAAAAAGATTTAATTTAGGAAGCTGAACTGATTCTCATCTAGTAAAAGGCCAACAAAAACAATCTACCACAAAAATTTTCTCTTCAAGATTATGTGCCCTTCAAAGTGTGTAGGGGAATTGTTTCTTCTAGTCAGAATCCGATTATAGAGATACTGAAAAAGGCCTGATAAATTATGGTCATGCCTGTCTAGGCATCTCTGAATTCTGCTTGGTTTTCCCTTCGGATTCAATAGTCAAAGACAGTTCCTCATTTTTTGGATCAACATCATGTCTTTGCAAAAAAAATACATACATAGAAGTTTTTTCCCCTTCTGATGGACTTAGATATGGCAATAGGCATCATGTGATTTCTTTTTATCTTCTAAATGCTATTTAAAAGAAATAACAGTTGTCTTAACAATGAAATATTTCAATACATCAATTGAGTTTTAATCACATGTCTCCAGATCTTGAATGTAAGCAGTTTTTAATGATCAATAATTCGCGTTCATAATTTTGGATTGTTATGGGTTCTGAGCCACCAATAAACAATATTGCCACAGGCTTCTATTCATATCCAAATTAAAACGGCTCCATGGATCTCCAGAGGGAATATAATCCAAATATGAGGGTCAGTGAAGGTGCTTGTCTAGCAAATTATGTTTATTCGAAGCAGCCATGAAACAGAGATATTATAAAATAAAACTGCAGCTCAGACTGGTCTAGAGGATGATCATTTATGCTTCTACCCACAAAAAGCTATGATCCTTGGTACAATAAACCTACAGTTATCCATGGCTACATTTTAGGTTAAGTTATTCTGGGGTATACAACCAACAAAGTACCTGTGTTCCCTCAGAGGAAAAGGCATTTCCACATAGACGTTTGTATGAACAGCATTTCATCATTTTAATGGGACATATATCCAGAAGTAACAGAGTAACATGGACTAATAACAATAAGAAATGAATGCCAAGATGTACATGTGGAATTCGTTTTTCTGGTATGCACACTTGAAAACATGTGCATGTGTGATGCTCCCAGTGTAATGTCATTTTCACATTACTAGGAGGCTCCTGGTGGAAAAGCAGTTGAGCTATCTCTAAAGGTATCATTAAGTATTGGAATAATGGAATCATGACTCAAGCAAAACTCAAGAAGCTACATCCTGATTACAATTAAATTGGTTAAATATTTTCTCTAACCCCTCTTTTATCAGCTTTCAGTGAATATACTATTATTTGTTATTAATTTAGATTTCAGGGATAGAAATACATACATGGTTTTTTGAAAGTGTTTTTTTAGTATATGGTTTCATCTATTAATAATCCAACAAGAAATCAACTCCTTCATTAGAGCAGTTACTGATTTCTCTGTCCTTATTTCACATAAGTCGTATTAGGTAAACTTTTTGAAAGTACCTGATTATCTACTTGCAGTTCACTGCAAATGAAAATTTAAATGAAATCTTATTACTTGTATTTGCTATACTGAATACAGGGACATTAAATGTTCAGCTATTAAAGCTACCACAGACACCTGTTGCAAATTATTATTATATAGCACTGCTATAGCTGCTTTGTTATTTCTCTATGGCCACTGTTGAATAGGCTTTCCACTGTGTGTCAGTTTCTTCTGTGAGCCTGAATTGAATTCAGGCATAATTAGAAATCACATCAAAACATTATGTTAATTTTCAATTGATTTTATGATTTAATTCTATTAAACTGCGGGCTTGCAAAGAAGCTATAAATCCTGTACATGTCTCAGTGTGCTTGACTGCTAAACAGCTTCTGGAAATGGAAGCTGCAACACATGCTGTAGCTAATTAAAAGACATGTTTTTACTGAAATCAAATTGCTTGTCAGTATGTCAGATAAAAAGTCTATACTTGACACTCAAATGCCAAACAAAGTTGTTTTTTTTAGCTAGGTGATAAGTTATGCAGACTAAAAGGCTGTTGCAATGAAAAGCATGAGTCACCCTATAATAATGGGAAAATAAGAAAAAAGGAAACTTGTGATACTCCACAGATAGTCAGGCCATGAAATCCTGCACAACTCACTCCTCCAGCTTTTGAGAAGGCAACTCTGTTTTTCCTTTTCCAGCCATGACTACTATTTTGAGGGTATAACTATTCAGGACAGATTTATTCAGGACTAGGCTGGGATGAGGGAGACTGCATGGTTATGTGATAAAGAAATACCACCCTACTCTTGTTTATCTCTTTCCATCCAGCAAAGGACCCAAACAACTTCCAACACACATGCTGGAGACTGACTCAGGATGTGCTCTCCATGGGCACCTTTAGATCTTCAGAGACAGAAGTCTCTGAATAAGAATAAACAGAGAGAGAGGATTTAATTTTAAATTAAATGTGACAGGAGCTATTACTTTGGATTCAAAAAATTATGATTCCAAAGAATTATGAATTCCTGTATTATGACATGTTTAACACTGAACTACACTCTTGAATTAGGTATTCAAACAATGTCTTGTCAAAGCCAAAAAAATCCATGCTGTGAAGGGAAATCTGTTTGTGGCAGTTATATTTAGTTAGATCTTGATGCAAGAGCTGATTCAATAGCAATGGAGGATGACAGCTACCAATCCTATCCCCACCCTACAAATGAGGGATTTCACTTCAGCCTTCCATCTTGGTTTATGCAACCGATTAATACAAAGAATTCAGAAGTGTAGGTATATAAATAGAAGGCCCATACCTTTCTCGGAATAACTTTGATATATTCTTAGCATGCAGATGCCTTAATTTACATGAATTCTCCACCTAAATGTTGGCTCAGATTAATCAACACACGACGGATATGTTGTGCATTTCTTTTGATTAAAACTAATTCTAAGCACATTGTCTGCCTGTTACAAACACTTGCTACCATAGTATATCCCTACCATACTAATGGAGAGGAAGGAAGGACATGGAGAGAAAAGATAGTGAGGAGAGGAGGGTATTCAGAGTGCTTTTCAGAAAAGCTTAGGTAATTCACATTGCTTTCAATAGAAACCAGGGGCATATCTAGTCTAAGTGAACTGCAAACCAAAGGTCTGTGCTGTACAAAGGATTAAGAACGTAACCTTTCTCTCCTAAGCCCCAAACTGATGCAGCAAACATTGGACTACTTTTCTTTTTACGGGTTAAGCTCAAATCGTGATTCTTCAGTGAGTGTGCTAAAGCCAAATGGCCAGACTGACCTAACAGCCAACCCTCAGCTCCTTCTTTCTGTTTCAGCTCAAGCACAGAAGCCTTAAAGACCCCCTTACCTTGAGTTCGGACAGGATCTGACATGGGGCTGGGGTCGCTCAGCCCCTGGGAGTTGATGGCTCTGACCATGAATAGGTAGATGGTGTTGGGGCGCAGGCCTCTCACAGTGAACAGCGTGCTCTTCACGTGGTTGGCCACCGTCTGCCAGCTGTTGCTCACAGACTGACTGCAACGAGAAGGGTGTGCAAGATTATAAATCAACACAAGACAAAAACAAAGAAGCGCAAGAGAAAAATAAAGAAGCGAAAGGACCTATTTTGTCACCCTGGATTGACTCTAAGTATGGAAAAAAATAGTAAAAGCATGATGAAGCTAAAAACATTGGTTTCAGTCATCAAGATGGGCTAAAAAACATAATGCAGCTGTCAAAAGTATTTCTCTGTGCAATAGAAGTAAAACTTTTTGCTATTTCTCTAAATAAATACCTGCAAAAGGAAAGGGTAAAAAGCTGTAAAGTAAATTTGAATGATAAACAGGCTACTCTTGAACAAAAGCCTTAGAAAGGAAAGTTCTCTTAAAAGATAATTTTCTATACTGCTAAGTAAACTATGTCAATAAACTGTCATTGGAAAAGTATTCTCCTTGAACTAAATTCACACTCAAAGTCAAAAATTTTTGAAAACATGCTTTGAAATGGAGGAAAGTATATGAATATTTTTTCTGCCACTATATTTTCAATTCAACATTATTATAATTAGAGTCCACCATATGAAAAGATTTCAAATGTGATTGTTAAAACAGCTTTTAATGAAAATGTCTGGCTTTTGTAAAAGTTATTGATGAGATGCCATTAAGGCTTATCTAGGGTGAAACATCAGAAAACTTTAGGGAGAAAATTTTATTTTACTGTGCTTTGTCGTATAGCATCGATAAAAGAAAATCTTTATATTAAAAGGGAAAAGAAAATGGAAAGCTACAAGGTTTATGTTGTTTGAATCACTTCATTCATGCAATGCATAAAGAATAAATTCTAGAACAAAACCAACAAACTGCAAATCCAGTACTGTTCTTTACATGTAACGTGGCATTTGAGCCAAAATTTGCATGCATATGATTATGACAAATTCTTGCATGAATTTTAACTTAGAGATGAACTGAAGTATTTGTCATTTTTTTAATGTCTGGATTAAGGACACATTTAAGAAGGTGCAGATTTTTAAGCTGAAATGTGTTCTAGAGATACATGTCAGAGTATGGCCCATACTCAAACAAACTTGCTAAATTGGAGGCTAAGAGTTCTTTTTTACCCCTGCTGTGTGGAAGGGTGCACCTGAATTATTTTCAGCCTCAGATTGCAGGATAAAATCCTAAATGATCAACACTGGTCTTTTCAGTTAGAAGTTTTCATCTATCTAAACCACCGAAAAAAAGAAATTTAAAGCACTTTAATAGGTACTGCTTTAACAAGAGCAGGAATTAAAGTTTCCAAAGAGGCTTCAGGAGTACCCATTTATTTTCATATTATCCGTACTATGATAGCCAAGAACCTGCAGCATTTCCACATGAGACTCTCACTGATCATCAGTGTTAAGGGAAAAGTAACAAATAATTACTGCTTTGTTCTGTTATATTCCTGTTGACCTGAAGAAATAGTTAGATGTCCTCCAATTAATCACTTCGAAAAAAGCGATAAATTACAAAAAAATCAATATAAAGAATATGAATCAATGCCTTCTATGGAGTTGAGTCATTTAATGAGCTTCTAATGACATGTGTAGAGTCCAAAAGAACACCACAAAACCCTGGTACCAGGGTTTAAGCAAAATTAGAAAGAAAGGAGCTTAAAAGTGGTATAATTCACATACCTAAAAGCCTCAATGATATATGCACTAGCTGGTAGGCTTCCAGGGGTCCCTGGCTGCCAGGACAGGGTGACACTGTTCTTAGTAACATCAGTGACCTGAGGTTTGGATGGTGGCCCAGGGAGGTCATTTATATCATAATTTTTACTGACTGTTGCTCCACCGGATTCTGTGAAGGGCAAATACAAAACAATTACTTTTTATCCTCGGTTATATAACTTGAGCAAAGTAGAAGATTAAAATGAAAAACATGGCAAACATCTGCAAAATCAGCCTAATGGATGTTCCTAATCTGTAAAAAACTAAGTCAACAATTGCATTACTACCACATGTTTTTGGATGAAGAGCTATCATTCTTTAAGTACATCAAGAAAGGAAAAAAAAATGCAAAACTCAAAAGGTTATATATAAATATTAAAAACAAACAAAAACCCAAACAAACAAACAAAAACTGAAAAGAAAAGAAAGAATAACAAAAAAGCCCAGCTTGCGGAAATGCACATAAAATACCATAAACTCCATTACTGAGAAAGTTCCTGTATCCAAATCACAGAGAGCACTTTGAACTTTTCTTGCCCAAGCCAATTACTGGCTAAATGCACACACTCCTGTCAGAAGAATTAAAGCATACTGCTGTCACTGGACATGAAAATTGTTGTGATTTCAATGGGCATCGTAAGACAATAGCAATGAAATGCAAGGTGTGTGAAGGAACACAGCCTTCTCACCCAAAACTTCTCTGTGTCAAACCCAGAAGTTCTAGAACAGATGATCTGACTCAGAGTGCTGTCATATGGTCTACACTTTCCTTGTGTGCCAAGTGGAACACATCCCCTGCATCGCTTACCTGTCACCTCCAGCACAGCACTCCAGGACGTCTCCCCACTGGAACTTGTAGCAACACAAGTGTAAGTCCCAGTATCGGACAGCTGGACAGAAAAAGGGCATAAGGGCAGCTTTAACAACCTTTTAGAATCAGCTAAGTTTACTCTAGTTTTCTTTTTCTAAATGTTCCTTGCTAAGAAGGACTTAGCCTACATTTTACACCAGGCTAGAAGGCACCAGACATTTTCAAGCAATCATTTAATGGTGGCTTGCTTTTAGAGAACTATAATAAGATTACTTGCTTCTAATACTTTACTAATTCTAATTTTCATATTGTTAATGGTACTTTAAATGCTCCAGAATGGATGTTCTTGACAGTGTCAGTGTTTGCATTGGTTACAACAAATGCAGGTGAAATCAGGTAACAATATAGCAACAATTATCCTCTTAGAGGGTAAAATCTCAGCATTTATTATCCTATGATGACCCAGAGGTCCAGTTTCCAGTGCCAGGAAGGATGTTACATCACCATACACTCTTATGACAGATGAAGTAATTTCTATATACCCCACAGACAAATGTTGCTGAAACTTAACAGTAGTTCTCTCTACACAGACAGTCCTCCAAGAAATTTCCAAAGAGCAGCACCAAATTATATCTTACACCAAGCTTACCTTTCTTCCGTTTCACATGGGATTTTAGTTCAGGCTTGCAAGGCCCTTTGGTAGCAAAGAAAAATGCATTTGTATAAAACTATTGTGATTCCCTTGTCTGTTCAAATATTTTAAATTTATTTGGGGAAACTGCTTTGAATTAGATTGCCAATATTAATCTCATCACTGTATAAACTGTTTTACTAGCAAATTTGCCAAGTCTCTTCCTATTCCCTATTTAAATTTAAAATAAAGATTTCTGAGTCAGGAACTAGTGAAGATTACAGTGATGGATGGAAAATGGTAACTTTACAAAGCACGAAATACACGGAGGAGCTCTCCTTCCACTATGCATAAAGCATTGTAATCTGGAGGTGGAAGCAGAAAAGGGAGAGTGCTGACTCTAGTGATTAAGAAGAATTTTATTCACCATTCCATGACTTGATGGAAAGAGAACTGCATCCAAGAAGTTTTACTGGACTTCAAGGAACTGTAATAGGTTTTCTGCTAAATGCAGTTGGCACTATAGCATACGTCTTTATACGTCACTCTTCAAGAAGAATGTCAAGGCAAAAAAGCAAGATGTTCTTTAGATTACTTGTTGATGTATCCTTTAATTGATTTTTAGCTTTGTCATGTACGAATTTTGTTGCTATTTTCCTTCAGATACCCTGAGACTGCAGTGTACCATTCTTAAGGGAGGAAGCAACTCATTAATGCCAGCTCAATTTTCCGAATGAGCATAACTTGCATTTCAAGAGATGTTTTTTTGTGTAAAATACAAGCAATAACGAAAACTCCTCTGAAAATGGCTCAAAGACTCAAAATATAGCAGTGCTGCTAATGAAATGAGAAAGACTCTTGAAAGGAGAGATTTTCCAGAGGAGAGAGACTTACAGCATTCTGAAGCAGTGTTTTATTTTGCTTCCTCTGAGATTTTATTAAATATATAATTCCTCATTATGTGGTAACGGGGAATATTTCTCAAGGCTATGGTTCCCAACTTCATTTGTGTACTACTGTGACAGATGGTGTATGGCATACCCAATGAGGTATGTGGTGTACACAACAGAGTAACTTGCAGGAGGCAAACAACAGACAAAGCAAGCTGGAGATACACTGCTTCTTGCAAGTTAGGGAAAATTATCTAACTTCCAGGCTGTGGATGGATTAGATATAGACTTAGAGTGTTGGTAATTCAATCATTTATACTCTGTTTTTGCTATGGAAAAAAAAAAACACAACAGGGGAGGTGAATGAAAAAATCTTTACTATTCAGTAAAATGAAGTTTTGTTCCTTAGTTATGCAGATGTCTAATCCTGGTGTGGCATATTTCTACAGAGCAGAAGGGAGTTTTCCATCAGTGCTGACCTGTCTGAAGGGGTACTGAGTGAGTGACATATGTGAGTTTTTAGTTGTCTTCCTCAGGGCAACTGAGAGATTGGCTCATCAGAAAAATCTCAGTGTTCATGTTATGACTATGTTCATGTTATGTGACTGTTGCAGGCTCATTCATCATTTGATTGTGCTGTAACAGAAATAGCAGAAAAGGATCAGAGAATGGTTTGTGTCGGAAGAGACCTTAAGGATCCTCTCATTCCAACCCCCCTGCCACGGCTGCTCAAAGTTCCAGCCAACTAAACCAGGTTGCTCAAAGTTCCATCCAAACTGGCCTTGAACAGGGATGGGGAATCCACAAATTCTCTGGGAATCCTGTTCCAGTGCCTCCCCACCCTCACAGTAAAGATTTCTTCCTGATACCTAATCTAAATCTTCCCTCAGCCAGAAGGCAGAGGACATGTGTGTGGCAATTATTAATTTATTTTGAACTTGGGTATATAAGCATATTGGACATTTCTGTGGCCCTTTTTTACCTTAGGAAGCAGTGCTAGTCCTTGTTTAGGTAGACCTGAGAGAAAGTTAAACATTCCTCATTTAAATCCATATTTAATTCATAAAATTTGCAAGGCACAGGAGAAAACTGGTGTTTATGGTTCTGTATAGTTTTTGTTCTTAAATCGGAGTCAAACAAACAGTGCACATTACTGCTATAGAGGCGTTTCTAAAAAATGCCTTTCTGAGCCTTTAAGGAAAATTGGTTACCAGTGAATGAGCCACTTAAGGATCAATAAAAGCCTCATGTCTTTCAGAACCACACTCACTACTAATACTGTTTTCTTCTCCTCTTGCAAGCAATTTTTTTTCCTTTAGTTTACTGACACAGCCTCTAACGGTGAGATTAATGCGCTGGCACGATTCAGAACCAATTTCATTGTTTGCATAGCAGCATGCACACAGGTATCCCAAGAGCTTCTGCCTCGTGGACACTCCACAGAAGCCCATCATCAGTGCCTGAAAGTTTGTTTGAAATCACTAAGCTTCCACCTTTAATTGCTGCTTTCTAACACTACTGGGGAATCTTGACTATTCAAGCGCACTCTTTAATCCAGCTCTACAGGAAAAATGCATTAACCTTCATGGCCTAAACCTGCCTTCAGCCCAGGGAGGAAGGATAAATTGTTTACTCAAGGAAAGCTAGCATAAATTTTTTAATAAATTCCATTTTGTTCCAAGGAAGTTCCCAATTCATCTGCAATCACTGATGAGATGGTATCAGAAAACAAAACTGCTCTTTACGTCTTGTCATTAGTATCTATGTTTATTGACATTTTTTTGGATGGCAAAATTAAGTGCAGACATTTCTGCTGACTAAATTAAATGGTTTCTGAAATTATCTTCAAGTTCTTGACAAATAAGTTCATATAACTTACTATTTTTCCATATGCACACTTGTCCAAATACACACAAACAAACACACATGTTTATCTTTGAACAGGAAAAAATTAAAAGCCAAAAAATAGATTAGTGATTCATCAACAACATATGACATTATCCTATTGGAGTATTATAGGATATTGTATTATCTCATGTGTAAAAATGTAAATATTACAATAGGTATTTCATTTTTAATAGAAATCCCTCTGCATATGACTGCTTGTATGCTACAGTATTCACTGTCTTTTCCCATTTGCAGCCTGGTGGAACATTTCCAGGAAGCATAACACTGGAATAAATCAGCCAGCTCAGGACTGACGAGTTGTTGATGGAGAAAGCGCATGGTCAAACCCGGATGAGCTCCAGATCACGTGCTAGTACAAGCACTTGGAAAATTATGATGAAGTGTTGCCCAGGAACTGCTCTAAGTTTTGACAGAGAGGCCAATGGCTTCAGGGTAAGATCAACAGAAAAGATAAGGAGGGACTGTCCTTTTATATTTCTATCTACCCCCAACTCGTGTGTTGTATTGCAACATACACAAGCTTTTAAACATCAATTCTGTTTTTAGGGAATTCTCATAGAAGTATCTGAAGTCAGTTTTGCTCCTCTTTCCCCTGCCCTATCCTACACAATGTCAAAGAATGCATGGTGACTTGACGAGACCTGCGTAGTAAAAAGACAAATTGACTTTGAGGACAACAGGAAGGGGCAGAGCTGCCCGAGGCACACAGCAGGAGCCCCAAACTGGCCATGCAGAACCCGTCACGCTCGCTGTGCTGCCATTACTCACCCGCAGAGCCTTGATCTGGAGCGTCCCCTGGTCCTGTATGGATGTGCGAGGGTCTCGGCCCAGGAAGGTGAAGCCCTCCTTCAGCCAGCTGATGACAGGGAGGGGGTCGCCCGTGGCCTTGCACTTGAGCAGAGCTGTGCCATCCACTGCCAGGGTCTGGTTGATGGGGCCCTGGAGGATGATGGGCGGAGGCCGATCTGTCAGGACTAAACAGGGGCACAGGCATTGGCATCCACACCTTTAACCATCCTCTGCTGCTGCTGCTGTGAGCCCTATTCTGCCACACAGGACCAATTCTGAGAGGCTGCTTCAAGTCAGCCTCTAAAAGGCTAAAACCATTATTTTCGGAGGAGGCATAGATAGAGGTTAGCAATTAGCTGGTATATATGAAAAGCATTTTAGTAAGAGTTTTATTTCACCACTGTGAGATAACATGTAGATAGAAAAATACCTGTTAGCAAAGACCATCAGACTTGTTTGTTTAACATAGGATGAAAATTAAGACCTTGATTCAGAAAAGAATTGAAGTGCATCATTTTTTTCTTCCAATTTGGGAAAGCACTTAAAACACATCTTTGATGTAACATCAAAATGTGCTTAATTGCTTACCCAGTTTGTGGTCTAAAAAAGAAAATCTGTTGAGTTAAAAGTGAAACACTATAGCTATTCTAGCCTGGGTACCAACCACATGCCTCATTCCTACTCTACTTCCAAGTTTTCAACAGCAAAAATATCTAAGAGTTAAACAAAACATTTTCATAATCTGAGTGATCTAAATGACTGTACCACTCTTTCCAGCAGAGAAAAGCTCAAACTCAATCACACCATTTAACAGCTTACTTATCAAATCATTTCATCACCTTTTAAAGCCATGAACTCCAAATTTTTTTCCCTGATAATTTACATTTGCATGCTTGCAATAGTGATTAAAAGACCCTGCAACCAGTGAGCGAGTGCATGGCTGTGTATAAGCCTCATTCCGTGACCAGTGGGATATCTTGAAGACGAGGTAAAATGCTCATGTTAATTTTTCTTGAAAGACCATTTCTTCCTAAATAATTCTGCTGTTGAACCTATTCTCTGAGCCATCTGTCAAGCAGCAAAATATAACCTTTGTTTCTAAAGAATGTTTTTATACAAATTGAATGTGAAATACTTGAATATAAACAATAAACAAGGCTAGGACTCCTGCATAAAATCTGTGTAACAGAACTGAGAACTCTTTTTTCTTTTAATGTATTTTTACATATTTACCAGCTATATTGCTGCTGTTTTAAATCTTTGAACAACTGAGCAATTGTGTGATTGGTATTAAATATTGTAGCAGGCAGGATTACCTTCTAGACTGGTGCAAGTTAGCCTGCCTCTGCTGATGTCAACTGAGTTTGAATCATTTATTCTAGCTGAGAATCTGTTTATTATAGTCCATGCACAACACATGACTCTAACAGTGAAGTGAAAACAAATTATTATGAAACAATATGGTTTCTGTTGTACTTGAGCTGTTTGAGATGCAAACCTCTGGGACTGACAACAGATGCAAAGTGCTTTCATTATGCCATTTAATAAATAAAATATATCAGGGATATGTTACTGGTACATTTTATGCCTAAAATAATTGTTTCTGAAATTTTAATGTTGCAAAAATACTACCTACCTTTTTTGTGTTAACAAGACTCAGAAAGAACAGAATCATTAATATTATCAGAATCACACCTTGGAGAGTGAGCTCATCACATTCATTGAAATTGAAACTGAAACCAGAAAGCCAATACATATTTTGAAACTGAAAATAGAAAGTCAATGCAGATTGTTTCTCAACACCAAAATGTGAAAGCTATTTTGGAAATTCTGAAATATCACCCACTGAACCCAGAGATAGGACAGAAAACACTATGTAACAAGAACAATGTAATGCATTTTCACGTTGATACAAAATTTTTAATCTCATTAAGGTTCCTTACGACTACACAGTTCAGCTATTTGGTGAAATAAAAACTGATCTCAGTTCACATGTACAATCAGGGTAGCTGCAGCATGAGTATATTCAAATTAAAACTTAGCTGTGCAAATTATCCTTTAGAGATTTAATGTAAAACAGCAAATCCCAGTATTCTAGGTAGCTAAAAATTAAGGAAGAATAACTATTTAAGTTGCTAGCTATTCCACTGCAGTTATTTGCTTCATCTAAGTGTCTCATATGTGTAGCAATGTAGCTTTTTCTAAACCTACTGCATTACAGATATTGTTCTTTGGCATGTAATTAGATTTTTTTTACAGCCCAAATGAGGAGCTCATAATCCTTTAAATAGCTCTGATCAATAGTGTAATTGAAAGCCTCCTGGCCAGAAGGAATCTTCATTTTCAAGGGTGTTATGGGTGAAAGACCACTACAGGTTTCCATGACACTAAGGCTAAAGGTTAAATGAACACTTAGGGTTTCCACTGATCTGTGAACGGCTGTATTGTCTTCACAACTACGACTTGTAAATCTTCTCTAAAACATGTGTGTGCTTGTATTCCTACTACTCAGATCCTCATTAGTAAGGATCCAAAACTTGGCTAGAGTTTAAAACGATATACATATCAGAAGCATTCTGAAGAACAGAGGGCTAGTGAAAAATAGCTACAAAATGGTGTGGGGATTATTAGTTGCTTTTAAAACATTTTAATTACTTTGTTTTTTTCATTTACATAGTTTTCTCCTATCTGGAAGCTTCTGTATCTGTTTCACAAAAATATTTTGTGTGCCTACAAACATATTTGCATGATAAAACAGAAGTTGATTTCAAAATTAATTTAATTTTAAAAAACGTTTTGAAACTATTTGCCAGTATCCATATACCTGTATATTCTGGTAACTGAAAAATTAACAGATTCTTTCTGTGTTAAAATGCATATCTTAATTTTGGAGCAGATTATAGGCAAAGAACAAATGATATTTGTTCATTAACAGTTTAATCACTAAACATGCAATTTGGAGCAACTGAAACCATATTTAAATTTGGGGAGAATGTGGTAAAATACAACGGAAATTAAAATAAGAGAAAGACAAAATGAAGTCTTTACTTTGGCACTTACAAAATCAAAACTTCAAAAAAATTTCCTGGTGAATTAATGGGTAAATTCAGACACAAGTAAGGAAATTCACATCGTGAACACTCATGATAGGGCAGGGTGCTGTCTGGAAGGTGGAAAAGCAGAGACCAATCCCTTGTCCTGTCTTTATTTTTGGCAGAAGAGCTTCACAGGGAGCTGTGAAGTTGTTCTGGGTTTCTCCCGTTTGAAGCTGTCACACTTGCTAAAAAACATGTAATATATGTTGGACGAGGGCTAAGAGTCATGGTGGCCAGATTTGCAGACAAGTAAACTGTGAAACATTTATTAATAAATTTTAATACTTATTGAGGAGAAATTAAAATCTTGTCCAAAATATTCTGCGCATGATTGACAAATACTAACACAATACTAATTGGAAACTATTCCTTTTTTGTTGAGCACAGAGAGAGATGGAAGCACTTGGTTTATTTGCATGATCTGTCATCTCAAGATTGTGAGCTGCATATTCATTTCTTGGGTTTGAAAGGATTGCTAAGATTGTTCAATTTTTAAAATTATTTTGCTTTTCCAGATGTGCATTAGACATTGAATTACATGATAGCCTTTCAAGAAAATACAAGATTTGAATTTCAAATACGCTGAAGGCTCTTAGCACAGTCCATAATCAGCAAAATTATCACTCAACTCAGCACATTTCATCACAGCTAGTAATCTCTTCTCATGTGAACACTTGAGTTAAAAATATTTCCAGTAAAGACTTGTAAGTGCAAAAATGTAACAACTGAAACACTGCTATATATGGTATAATTAAGCACTTGTTTTTCTGCACATGACATGTTTTCATTCTGTATTGGAACTTCAATTGGATCTAAATTACTCTGGATCAAACAAAAATGTGTTCAAAATGAAAAAGATGGCTCGCCACTATTATTAAATCATTAACCAAACAGAAAAATTCTGGGCTAGGAAGTAAAACTGAAATCACCAGCCAAAAACTAGAACACTAATGCTTAAGCATATAGCTAGCATGCACAGTGTTTATCTTCTATTATATTCTTAAAACTATTAAATTAGACTTCCCTACTGATAAAAGTCATTAGCTCCCACAACTTCTGCTCAGCATCAACCAAAACAGATTATTTTGACATTTATGGTTAACTTCCTAACTAAAAGCAATTAAAAAAATATCTGTGATCTAATGGTACATTTATTCACATAATCTCAGCTCCACACTGTTGTTTTGGCACTTTTCTCCTGACCTCACCGGCCCTTTGACTCTGGGATGAAATGGTATTTCTATAAAGCAATCTTGTATTATTTCATAATGATCACGCTGACAGTGGGTTCTGGAAAGCATTTGAGGAAGGCAGGCCTTGCACTCCTTGAGCAGCTGAGCCACCAGCTAATGCTTTCCCGAGCAATGTGCAGTGCTGCCTTTAAACAGAATTAACCGGAGATGAGCTTGCATTTCGGCAGGGACACTTTCCTTTACCTTGTTAAACAAACTAATGAAAATTCCAAAGACCTCAATTAGGATTTATTTTTTTCCCCACATAAGAAATAGAAAAAGATGGACAAAAGCCCTTGGCTGTCAAAAGGAAAAATTTCTCATCACTAGCATCCTTGAACCTGATTTGATCCACTCAGCGCCTGTTGTAAATCTGTGCAGCATCAGCAGGTGTGACCATTTAACAGCTCAATGTCCTCCCAGCCAATGTTTGTGTGTTCTATTTATTCCAATCACAGTCATGGCCCTGAATCAGGCAGCACTATGGACAGATATTAAAAAATATTGCCTTTCCATTCCTTTTAAATGACCTTTTAATCTACATTTAAATTTGAATTGAATGAAAATGCATCATTTTGTCAAGGACCATGAGAGAAAGGACTTAAAGAGATTGCAGTGCAAAGCCAAGTCTTTAGTCTCTAGAAACCACAAAAAAGCAATGTGCTTGAAGAGATGCAAGGATAAGGCAGAAATTATTTCCCCTTGTCATAAAAATATAGGCAGCTTTTGGAAAACAAAGAAAAGGCATCAAATTAATGCTCAAACCTCTCTAACACGAGCCTGAACCTCTCTACCTGTCACTTGTGATGAATACGCTCTTGTGAAAAGGCAGATTATTCAAAATTAGACATCTTTTCAAACTTTCATGGTGCAGGCAGGTCTCTAAGGGAACAGTAAAAGTAGACCTCTGCATATAACAACAGTTTTAATGGCAAAAATTCATCAAAGTCTGTCAGGAGATATTTAATGTGTCAGTTAAGATAAGGAATAATGATGCTGGGGAATGCCACAGTCTCTGAGTATAAGAGGAATTCTCTTGTTTTCTTCACTAACATTAAAGGATGCAAACTGCCTTCTATCCACAATAGGATGAAGAGATATCAACAGGATTACTGACATATGAAAAGGATTCATGTTTGTAGATGGGAAACCTCAAGGCAGGAGGAATTTCAAACCCAAAAATTTGAAATGAAAAGCACTTGTAGTGCTTTTCCTTTCCTGAAAACTCTTCTCTACCTCTGGATTTTCATTACTTTTTTCACACATACCTCTACTGAGGCATTCTTAGAACACAGCTCTGAGGTAAGTGCTTGATTCATGGAGGGACTTAAGGTCTACATGTTGTAGGCATTCTAAACTAACAGTACTCCACGACCTTCAGAGCAACTGCTGATTTAATTGAGCCAAGGACACATTCCCTACTTGTCTAAGATAGGACTGAAGACTAATGGGAATGGAGGTACATTTTTTGCACCCCAATTCACTGCTTTAATCACAAATCTATTCATTCTCAATTTTTTTTTCCAGTCCTATCTTAACTCTAGCAAACCAAGCAGCTTCATTTCTCACCAAATTTATTCTAAGCTCGTTTGTCCCTTTTTTCCATTGTTAACAAAACTCCAGAAAGCAAGCAAGAGGCAAACTAGATTTTGATGCCTTTTTTACTCCATAGACAAATACAGAGATCTTTTCTCACTTTATTTTCTATAGAAAATTGTCCATTTACTTGTATGATTTATGTGGTCTCATACACCTTTATTTACACTGCTTTTAAAGTACTTTTGACAGGAAAAAAACAATAGGAAATTTCTAACAGCTCACCATCAGTAACCTCCAGCTGAGCCTTCGCTAAAATGCTTCCAGCAACCGTCAGTGCTTGACAAATGTAGTAGCCTGCATCAGATCTCTGAATGTTGGTAATGGTGAGGTCCCCGGTGGGTGACACGGAATATCTGCTGTTGGGCTGCAGAGGCTGGTTTGGGAAGAGTAGGTTCTGCAAAGACAATTCATCTCACATCAATTCAAAACACAAAAGCACCACTTTTCCTTCAGCTACAGAGACAATGATTTTTCCTTAAAAGTACTATAAATAATCGAGGAGAAAAAGTAAGTGTGGTTCTGACTTTATGAACACATAGAGCTGCTTTCCCTGCCTTGGGCAACTCACAGTTTAAATTAGAAACAGCCTTTTGACAGCACACAGTGCTGTGCTCTGACTGAGGTGTAGGCAAGGAGACATTTTCCAACAATCACACTTGAGCGATTTATATTTGTGACATGTTCGTCTTCATTCTGAATGTAATTGTAATAATATACTCGGCTATCAAACCAGAAGGACATAACACTACAGTAAACACTAGAAAACTAGCAGAAAGCATTGAATCCTGGAGACTTGAGGGAGCAGAGCACTATTGTTTGGCTGTGAACATGTTCTGAGAAAAGGAGACAGTAAGAGCATGGCACATATGTAAAGCTGGGAGGAAGATAGGAGCATGTCATGAAGTAGGAGAAGCTGGCAGAGCATGAGAGTTTAAAGGAGAAGTAAAAGGAAATTAAAACTCTGATATACCAAAGGAGAAATGCAGGATAGAGCCTGGAGGGTGAAGAGAAAGGGTATTAATCTGATGTGGAAATCATCAGAGAGAAAAAAATAATTTCATGTAGGATAAGAGATCAGTTAGCACAAAACAGGGAGATTAGTTTTTGCCTTTGGGCTGGATTGGAGAAAAGAGAGACGTCAATAATAATAACTGGAATAGCTCTAGTAGTCATTGCATATGATGAAGGACTGAATGAATCAATACTACAGACCCGAAAAGGTTTTAGTGGTGAGAGCTGTGTTTTCAAGGAAAAAGTTATGCCCTCTGGCACAGCTCTTGTGAATAAATAAGAACAGGAAAAGGAAGGCAATGTGAAGAGAAAGGTCAGCAGCACTGCCCAATGAGACAGAAAGGAGAACAGCTTGAACAATAATTAAACAATAGTAATTCCAGTAAAATAGGGTCTGGATTTTATGTCAACTCAACAAGCCTCTATGAAAAATACAGTTGTTTGCATCAGGAATACCCCGAAACACTGTTACCATGCTGTGATAAGCTTTCAGTCATTACTGCAGCTCTGTCTAGCTCTGCTGTTCTTTCTAATGATGACCCCCTACTAACTTTTAAGCTTGTCTGTATGGACTAAAAATAAAATCTAGAAGTGTAGAGTAGGGTATTAAATGAATTTTCTGCAGATCTGTTTCTTCTGAAGCAGACCTTGATGGTTTACAAAAACTATTTGGAACTGATAAGCAACAAACTGCTTAAGAAACAAGTAAGAATTCAAATAAGAAACAAATTCTACTTTTAAATGAAACTCACGCCTTTATGGTTTTGGCAGCAAAAGGAAAGAGATATGCTTTAAATAAGAGTCAACATTCCAAGTATCCTTATAATTGTATTAACCTACTGGGTTACTCATCACACTAGGCTTTTCTCTTACTGCCTTTCAATAGCAATGTTTTAAGAAATTTGTAACAGCAAATTTTTTCTCAAAAATCAATATGCACCCAGTAAACATGTCAGATCCAATACGAAAGAAAGTGTTAAAATTCTGAAACAATTTTAGGCTATGTGATTAAGTGGGTCTCAAATAATTGCCTTGTTTTCTGAACTGCCTTGAAACTTTCAGATAACTTCTGCCTGGCACAGATACCTACTGGATAAGGGTATTATGAAAACTTCAGTAAATATTAGAGAAAGAGGAGAAATTTGACATGGCTTGATCTTGACTTCATCTATCATTCATTATGTAAAGTAAAAAGAAGCACAATGTAAAAGTGCAAGGATGAAGCTCCTAATTCTTAACAGAAAAATAGTTCACAACTCTATCACTGCATTAGAAAGGGGAATCAATCCTTCTTTTTATCTTCAGCATGGGCTTCTCTGTTGTGGAAAGGCAGCATGTCCCAGTGAATACTCCACACATCAGAAGGAGTTCACCAGTCTCATAACTCCTCCCTTCAAAGACCAGATAACTATGAAGTATAACTTGTCCTAAATTACAGTACAACCCCTTTTCAAACGCTTGCCACAATTTCACAGGTTTTAGTTAGCTGTCAGGTTGCTCATCTGGGCACAATGGTGGCATGCTGGGCTGCAGAGGGACCAGAGCCATCCCTGATACAGTACCACTGAATTCATCTCAAGGAAGAATTTAATCCACAGAGCCTAAAGGTTACACAAGCCCTGCCCTCACACATGCCATCGGTGGGCGGCTGTTGGGCTCTGGAAAAAAGGCCACCAAGCACAAAGGACCAGCTGTTTACACACAAGCTGGCACAAAAAATTACTCAGGAGGGAACAGCTCCCCTCCCTTCCAGCTGGTTGTGCTCAAAAACACAGGATCGAGACATTAATTCACAACCAAAAATGCCCTACAATTACTGGAGTGATATAACACGACTATAGGACATGACTTTGAACACTGAAAGTGATGCTGCAAACAGTTCCCCTAAAAGCAGAAACAGCATTGTAGAGACAAGCAACAATTTATAGTTGGGGTGAAAAGTCATGTAATTTGGCAAAGATACCACCCTTCATTGCTATGATGATATACACTACGTGGAAACTCACTCACTCTGTGGCATCTCACTGCAAACTCTGGCAAGTTATACATTGAGATGGCAACCCCAACCTGTGTTACTTCACTGATGATCAATTAAGATTAACATGAGGATGTTGTAAACCACATTGAGCCATGTTTCAAGGTTTGATTATAAACCATGCAAGTATCAATTTTTATGTTGCATTTATTTGCCAAAAAAGACTATTCTAACCCTCAGGGATCTGGTTCTCAATATGGTAATTAATTTTCCAGGTTTGTAATTAAGCAGCTTCAACATGGTACAATCAGTAGGTAATAACATTCAATTAAAGACACAAGATGCATTTTCACCTTAAAATGTTTTTACCCTTGAAGTGATACCAATGGAAGAGGATAAAATAGAGTATTAACACTTTTCAATTACGCTAAATGACTTTAATCCTGAAAATGATGTCCTACTTTAATTAGAAGCTCTTCTCTTTATTACAGCATGATGGATGTCCACTTTATTAGATTCAAGTGTGACACTATAAGCTCACTTTACATAAACATTACCATGTTATTAAAATGCTCTACAAGGAAGGGGTTTGAAATGTTTGCTAGCACATCAGTACTTCCTATTTTAATTTCAACATGCTATTCTACTTTCCCCTTGGAAAAATTGTCACCTTAGCGAGACTCACAATACTGTGCTTTTCCAGGATGTGATCCTTGGAGGCTAGATCTAAATTTCTCTAAATATTACGCTGAGAGATACATGCTGAAGGTTAAGCTTACACTCAGACAAGTAAATAAAGTAATCGTGTTGCGTCTTTGTAAGCAGAGCACAAAATGCTGTCAGCCTGGTCCTGTCATTCTGGACCAGTTTGGGGAAGCAGAAGCAGGTGGGGCAGAGCAGGAGAGCTGTGGTGCAGCTCTTATTTCACGTTTTACCTGAGCTGGTACACACAGTGCCTCCAGTAAATAAATGTTGTGGCATCACATTCAAATACTAAGCTACAGAAGTTAGTATGGGTTGATGGCAACGCCAGTTGCTACTTCACAAATTCTGCCTTCAAAGATGATCAGGGAAATACTTCCAAAACCAGATCTGGAAAGTTCTTGAGACAATTTTACTGAAGAAAGCACCTGTGTATTCAAAGCCTGTATCTGTATGCTCTATGAGAGAACGCCAATGCAAATCAGCTTGCTGGATACATTCTGCTTGATCATGTCTAGACAGGTTGTGAACTGTAATTACTGGCTCTGATTAGTTCAAAATTGAGTCATACCTTTTTTTATCTACTGTGCCTGTCTCACCCACCTGTTGTTGGGGGCTTCAGAACAAAAAAGCCTTTAAGATATACACCGTTGCTTTCTACTCATCTACACAGCGCCTAGCACAGGTTTCAACAACTTAAATGGCCTCTGTGTTCTTCAAAATATTAAAAAAAAAAGAGAAAAGCAACACGAATTTCAGTAGAGAATAGTGAGAGTTTAAAAAGACAAATTTCTGTGAAAGATTAAAAGAATCTGTGAAAGATAATGTAAATAATTTTCCTTAAAATTTAAAAATATAACTATTTAGAAAGACTTGAAAGACTGATAGGGTGCTTGCAACTTACCTGACTTCCTTCTTTTTGCCAGAAAACAGCTGGCTGGGGGTTCCCTTTAGTTTCACAAGGAAAAGTCACAGTTCGACCCTGGGCTACAATCTGGTCTCGTGGTCTCACCACAAACTGTGGAGGAGCTATAAGGTAAGAAAAACCATGTTGTAAGTTTAGGATATTTTGCAAGGGAGAGATAGGGAATATTAAAGGAAAAAGACAACATTATGGAGATTTGTTTTATGTCAGAGGACATGACACCAGAAACATTCATTAGTATAGACAGAATTAATATATAAACAGAAACAACAACAGCGACAAAGAGAGCAGCAATATATGTATGTGACATCCCCAGTTATTAAAAAAATAAATAAAAAAGGAAAGAAACATTACAACCATACATGCTAGAGTCAATTCTGATGACATTAAATGCTGAAGAGCAGGAGTCAGGTGTTTATATTGCTGACTCTGGATGTATTCTACCGTTGCTCTGGAAAGGTATCAGCACCCTCATATCCTCTCACACTTCACAGAGCTGCTGGAGCTATCGCGTATTGCAATGTATGAATTAGGATAAACAGACTGCCTTTCTCAATCTGCCCCTCTGGACTTTTAAAAATGATTTAGAAAGGAGAGAAAGGTCTGGATGACAAATTCAAGAGCTCCCTCACTCCTCTTAGAAGCAGTGTGGTCAAGAATGGATTGGGGAGGAGGACTTGCTGTAAAAAAGAATGGTTGCTAAAAGAACACAGACTTGGAAAACCCAGGTTTCAGCTAGTTTAAAGATTAGAGAGAAGCAAAAGTTGAAGAGTTAGTGGGCAGAGGTGAGCGGTGAGTAAGAAGGAATAGGTATTTCAGGAGATAATGAAGGCACAAGGAAAAGAAAAAAGGAGACTGGAGTCAAAACAAGAAAGAAGAAGGACTGGCCATGTTTTCAAGTAGCTGGCATTAACAATGTTCAGTCATAGGGGACCAGGAAGCACAGTCAGAAGTGAACAGTTTCCAAGAGAGGGGCATAGTTTGACTTGTCTGGGGGGTAATGGTGGAGAATAGAGAGCCAATGCTTGGTGGGAATGTGAAGGTAGAGGAAAGGTGCTCATGAGTAGAAAGAAGAGTGGGGAAGAAGTGTTAGAGGATTTGAGATAAAAAGCTCAAAATCAGTAACTATGTTGAGCATAATGTAGTAGTGTAGCAAATGACTTTTCTATGGGTGACATGAAAACTCTCCAGTCTTGGTTCATCACCGGAATTCACTGAAACTGGATTTGTACTCTTTTGCATATTTTAAAAATGTAAGCAGCATCTCCAAATATTCTTATCAAAGGACTAGCTAACTTTTGGGGCAGGCTGAAGAAGGGGAAAAAAAGTTAAAAAACCCCAAAACATACCCCTCACCCCACCATCGTTTTCTACTGTTCCACTATTGGTTTTGTGGTTGTGCAGAGAGATGGTTTAGGAACACTAAGCTTTTAGGTAAACAGAATTTAAGTGTTTTAGAAAACCGTATTTTCTGCATTATAATTACAAACTATTTAATTAGGCACAAAGAGCAATCAAGACCCAGCTTCCGATTACACCTGCTGACAGCACAGACACAAACCTCCTAACTGCACAGAAACATGAGCAGACCTGATTTTCTTGAAACACACTTCGCAGTTATCTCATGAGGTACTTCCCAAGCCTTTAAAGATCAGCAGGAGTCTAAAGAGCATCAGTTGAGAAGTGCTGGCACTCTTAAAACACGAACTGTAAAGCACTTAATAAACATGAATCACAATCAATTTAGAAGGTAGAGGGTATTTTCTTCTGCCTCACACTCCTAAAGAGAGGTCTAGGCCTCACTGAAGAGACGTGTCCACCTCTTCCTCCACCTTAGCAGGTGTTAACCTTATGAATAGATAGGACTACGGGTGAGGTGCCCTCTTGCTGCTTGTTTATAGCCGTGTGTTTTGAGGTTTCTATAAGGTATTGCTTGCTATATATATACTCTAGGAACTGAGCTATACCACTCCTCAAGTGCTGAGCTGCAGCGAGTTACTTGGGTTTCCCTCACCTTGTTTTACCCAGCATATCCGTGTGCAACCCCCACAGGTGCCAGGAAATGGCAGTGTGATAATCAGTGCATGTGATTGTTCAGTGGTACAGGAAGGGAAAGAGGAAAAGCCCTGTAAGCTGTGAAGCAGAAACATCCTTTCCTATAGACACACCTCACACTGAGGTATCTCTACAGCTCTGACCACCTGCTTAATAAAGGTCACTGAATTAGCCCTGTGTTCCCTGCTCAGCTATAGAATTTCATTGCTCAGGTTATTAATATAGAACCAAGAGTGACCTCAGAGAAGAAGAAATCCCCTAATCTCTTCAGGTGCTATACCTGCATTTGACAGGAGCTATGCATGCCTGACTCGTGTCTATGCAGGGTTATGGGTGGCCTCAAGACCACAATCTTCCCACGGTGACTGAAAACCTGGTGTCAGGCGAGTATCCCATAGATCAAACCTAAGCACGATGGATGCCTAAATTCACTTCTTAGGCTTGCTTGGTGCACAGACAGTGCTCTCAGACAGCTCAACAGAAGGAAGAAGGGCATGGCATTTCCATGAGCCTGTCCTTCAAATCATGCAACAGAGTAAATGCAGGGTAGGCAAGTTTAAAGGTTCATCTGAAACACTCTCACACACACAGGTCTGTACTGCAAATCAATAGTTCACAGCTCTAAACAGACATAATACAACTGAATTTGTTGCTGTGGCAGACCTTCCGAGGATCAAATTAAGGTAATTTGGTAGTCAAGGAACAATGAGAGAGATACACCCTGGTTTCTACCTAGTTTCCAGTTTTTGACCTATCCCTAACTTTCAACAGCTCTCACTTTCCTAAGAGCAGAAAAAGGTTCCTCTTTTTTTTTTTGTTTTGTTTGTTTGTTTTGTTGTTTTTTTGTTTGTTTGTTTTGTTTTCCTCCAAACAGACAAGGAAAAGAAGTCTGTAGCTCAGACATGGACTGACCCTGTGGCTCTATTCTTTCCCTGTCACACACCAAGTCTTCTCCACCATTTGACACACTACATGAGCAGATCTTTGGCCTCATAGTTACTACGACAGGATTTCTAAAGACTCCAGCAAACAATGACGTATACTTATGCAACAACATCTTTTCTAGCTTTGCTCTGCAGCCATAATTATTACAAATTCCCTATAAAAATAAATGAATCAGAGCTTTTACTCACATTAAATCAAGCACAAAACCAGTTTCCTCAGCCAAACTATTCAGCACTGTAATTTTAAAGGACATGAAAAACATAATTTTTGAAAAATAAAACTTTGCATGCATTTTTAAAAATTTATTCAAAGGTGGGGTTCTATAATGAAGGAAATCTTCATTTTGTCATAGTTTGTTGTCATATTCAGCTATAGCTCTGTTTACAGACAGCCTCTGATTAAAACACCATTGTTTACAGCATTTAAACAATGTTTTCACCCTATCAGTTTTAGCTGTCAATTTCTAGTTGAACTTGAAAACTGAAAATAACAGTTAATAATTGCAGGAGTAATTCTTGGTCAAATGTAACTACCCAAACACTAAGACTGTCATTATCCCCAGAGAATGCAGTGTGACCCTGCTCAGAGACAGCAAGGCTTCTTTGACAGAATAAGCACTTGGGTTCCTCAATTCTCCTAAAAAGAGAGCTCATTATGTTCACATACGGATGCTGTTTATAAAGACAGATAAATATTATTATTTCCATTCTGCAGAAGGGTTAAGTGAGATCATGATTTGCTCAAAGCGCAGCTTCAGTGGAACACTGGGCAAAATTTATTTAAGCCATTATTGCTGCTCTCAAAGTAGGTGAATTTCTAAAACACTCTGAAAAGGTACAGTTAGAGAAGTAACAGCAGGCTTGATATGCTTCAGCTCTTAAAGTTATGTGGTACTTTAATGCTTAATTCAAGCTAAACATTAAGAGCATTAGAAGGATCTGTTGAAAAAACTTATGAAGCAGCAAACCGAGCGTTGTGCCTATCAGACTATTACTTTTTACTATTTCAGATGTAACATTAACTGGATTGGAAGAAGCAGAGTGGAAAACCTCTTGCTGAATTGACATCTGAAAGTCAAAGACAGTGGCTCTGAAATGAAATATATTTCTTGGATTCCAGCAGACTAGGCAAAAATATGGGGAAAAAAAGAACAATTAAGATTACAGACCCAATATACTTCTATTGAAACTTCTTTTCCTTTTTTCTTTTTTTTCTTTTTTTTTCTTTTTTTTTTGAGAAATTTAAATAGTACACAGTAAATTAGATTTGATTTCTGGCAAATTATGCTTTGATACTGCATTCAGCAAGCGCTGGCTTCAATCAATGTCACACTAAAGCTCTGTTATGCTAATAGATGATATGGAAATCAGATGGTTGAACATGAATAGAAAGCACAGGCCATGTACGAGGGGGCTTTGAGATGAGGGGATGGGGGGACCCTAAGGTTAATCACATCATGTTCAGAACTGTTTTTACAGCACAAAACAGTATTCGACTGCAGGAATTAAAATGGAGATAGAAAAGCATGAGCAGTAGTGAGCATTAGTTATGTTGCTCAAGATGGGAAGAGTGCGTTCTGTTGCACTCTTTTAGGATGTTGGTGGTTTATGCATGACCGAATGTATCTTTTATGCTGTTAATAAATGTATATGAAGGTAGCCCCTGCTCCAGTGTTAAAGAGCTTTAGAAAAAAATACCAAAAAAATAATGCTGCATATTATTGCAAAGGGATTTCTCAACTCTACTCCAATCTTAATAGCAGAATCTCTAATCTGATAGGATGGATTTCATGCATTTCTTCCTTGTACTGCTGCTGAATACTAAAGGTTACACTGAGCCAACAGGAGCTGATAAAGCTGCTGATGCAGAGAAGCTTGACTGAGACAGAGAGTTCATCCCTTGTAGGTGAACTCTGGTCATCTGATAAGAAATGTGGCAGAAGACTCAGAAGGGGAGGGGAAACTTAATACATAAAAATGTGAATTCATAGCAAAAAAGTATGTTGATCCGATATCAAGTATTAGCAACATTTTTTCCCAGTGACACAGTTTTCTCAGCTGATCTTGTAATTTGTAGTTGACATTGAATTCAATGATCCTATGGGAATTTTATTATCATAACTTGCTCACAGTACCTTCCCCAGACCAGCTGTCCTGGGGTTCATACATTATATTGGTGATTTTAATTAAAAGTAGATACTGTAGCAGGTTTTTTTCTAGCATTTCTACTGAAACAGCCTGGATCAGTGAATTAAGGCAAATTGTATGAAGTTCAACAAGGCCAAGTGCTGGGTCCTGTACTTGGGTCACAACAACCCCAGGCAGTGCTTAGGGAAGAGTAGCTGGAAATCTGCTCAGCAGGAAAGGACCTGGGGGTGCTGGTCGACAGTGGCTGAACATGAGCCAGCTGTGCCCAGGTGGCCAAAAAACCAATGGCACCTGGCCTGTATCAGCAATGGTGTGGCAGCAGGACCAGGGCAGTGACTGTCCCCCTGTGCTGGGCACTGCTGAGGCCATACCTCGAATCCTGGGTTTGTTCAGTTTTGGGCCCCTCACTCCAAGAAGGACATTGAAGGGCTGGAGCGTGTCCAGAGGAGGGCAATGGAACTGGGGAAGGGAAGAACACAAGTCTGATGAGGAGCAGCTGAGGGAGCTGGTGGGGCTCAGCCTGGAGAAAAGGAGGCTTGGGGAAGATCTTATTGTACTCTACAACTCCCTGACAGGAGGGTGTAGCCAGGTGGGAGTCAGTCTCTTCTCCCAGGTCAGTCTCCCAGTCAGTCTCTTCTCTCTCGCCTCAAGTCGCGCCAGAGGAGGTTTAGATTGGGTTTTAGGAAAAAGTTCTTCACCAAAAAGATTGTCAGGCACTGGAGCAGGCTGCCCAGGGAGGTGGCGGAATCACTATCCCTGGAAGTATTTAAAAGACCTTAAAACTCTTTTGAAACCTAAATGATTTCATAATTCTACCATGGACTTTACTCAAACCTCACTGAAGCTGGTAGAAATTCTCCTATTGGCTTATGTGGACTTTGGATCAAATCCACTGAAAAAAACATGTATTACAGGAAATGAGTGACAGCAACAAATTTCAAGGGCTTAAATTACAGATTTGACAACCTTTAATTACAACTAATTTCAGTTGATAGTGAACTGCACATGAAATTCATCATGAAGATTACTTAGGCAAGGTAAAGTAATAAAGATGAGTGCTTCATTTTAAACTGGAGTTGTTTATTATCCATCAATATATTTCTATGACTGGTTCAAAGGGGGCAAGGGGAAAGATGCTGACTTGTAAATATTCTAAGCAAAACTCAGATAATGGTAGGGGAAAAGGCTCTGAGGAACAAGTAGAAACACACTGGCTGGTACAGTAGCAAGATTCTGTAATACTCCTGCTTCCAGCAGGGAAGAGACAGCAGACCAACCTAAGATTTCCAAATACAGTCTTTTTCAGCATTGTACATCTGCAGCAATCAATTAATTTCATTTGAACAATCAATATTACACCTGGTACTGTCTGGAGCTAAGAGAGTCAGTTGGATGACAAGATAATGTTGCCTTCCCCAAACTGCTTTTTGACTTTTGAAACCCCATAGACATCACAGTCTTCTTTTTCAAAGCCCTCAAAGACTTGGAGCTGGCATCTCAGTGCTCCTCTCAAATCCTTACTGCAGTGACAATATTCATGTGGCCCCTCAGCTGCCTTTGATACACGTGGATATTTTAAGAGATCAAACTCCATTCCACTCTTACAAGTACAAATCAAGACTTGCCTCTAAGACATTTACACAGAGGACAGGAGAAGCCCACAGAGCTCCATGTGAAGTAATATATATTTTGAAAAGAGAGGTAACCCTTGACACCATCTATGGAATAGAACTACTTATCTGTAGGATTGCTTTGCTGGTTCCTGATACCAGCTTAGATGAAAATTGAAGGCAGTACAGGAACGCTTTAAAGAAAATAATGATCCTCTACCTTCGTGTGTCAGTGGTTAAATTTGTCTGGCAGATATTGGAATTTTAGATGATTTTGTGATACAAACACAAAATAACCCTGTAAGATCCTATTTATACACCCTGTAATAATATTTAGCATGAGCTGCCAAGAAGTGCAGATACAAAAGTCTAGAAATTTTGCAAGATCTTTTGCAAGGCTACTATTGCTGATGGAGTAAATGGAGGAAAACAAAAGAGGTGCAGCCTCAAACTCTAGAAACCTGGGCTGATTCAGCAGTTCTTCCCTCAGAAGTTCAGATCTTCTTAATGGGTACTGAAAGTGATGTGTGGTTGTTAGGACACAAAGTTATCAGGGCACTATTAGCTGTGACTAATGATAAATCACGGGTGTAGCCTCTGACACAGGAGCCATTACAGAAGACTGAGACGATGACAGCTTAGGCCTATTACTAATTCAGATCTTTCTTATCAGGGATAAACTAATGGAAGCTAAGGATAATAATTCTCTTTAAAGAGCAAAGACATCTCAATCTTACGGTGTGCTCCAATGATTAGGTGTGTTCAAACACAGGAAAGGCAGTAACTTTTTAGCACTTAAGTTACAACTGAGTTACCTGGAAAATGAGTTTCCTGTCTTATTCTGCCATTCCCTAGGTTGTATAAGTGCAGTAGCCTTTGAAACAAATGCATAAATCTCATTTTGTGGATGTTTTTTGTTCTGGTTCAGCTTTTTTTTAACTCTTGCTTGTCTATTTATAGTGCTCTCTGTCTTTCATGATTTCTTCTTTAGGTGAATAGTTCTGCCACAAAAATGAAGAATGTGTAGGTTGTGGGGATAACAACTGATTCATGAAGCTCTTCACTAGACCCATGATATTATTTTAAAATTACATGGGTGGAGGTGGCAAAGCAGGTGCTTGGTTTGGAGTCTTCCCATAAACTAGGGAAGCACGGATAATCCATAGCTTGGATACCACCTTCAACATTGACACTGCTTCAAAATTAGTTCTCACGTGTCCTGCAACCATAGGTCAAATACACAAAAGCAGAAACACATGGTACAAGTGGGGAGAACTTTTGGCAGGTTGAATGAAAGGAAACACTGGGGAAGATGAACTGGAGCAAGAGGTAGAGAGCAGGGGGAATTATTACCAGGACCAGTTCTCCTCTAAGCGTCCTTCACAATGCTCTTGTCTCATGGAAAGTGAGAGACTCCTTTTGTTTTGGTTTGTTGCTGTTTTCAGATGAACCACGTGCAAACACAACATTGTGAAAAGAGCACGCTTTTATCATTTGAGAATGCTAAACCTTCTTTCATACTAATTGTTCTAATTTTCAATTTAAATTCAGGTTCTGAATTTCACATATAACGACGTTTTTATCCTTCAGTTGCTCTGAAACACTGAAGCAGATAATCTCTTAAAGCATGGAAGCATAAGCATTTTTTCCTTCTTTGCAAGAGGTGAAAGAAGTGTAGAGAATCAATAAATAAAAGCTGCTATGTGTCCTATATGTTTTGACACATAGAATCTCAATTATCCCCGAATGACCCAAAAGAATGAAGTGGGATAAATCTGCATGGTGGAAAAAAAGATTTGTTCTTCATTCTTTCCTAGGACTAATGTCAATAAAAATAATACACTGAGAATAAGTATTAAAAAAAAATCAAAACTGCCTCCAACATAGCCAAAAAGATAGGCATCTACTTTTCATTCCCCCATCCCATCTTCCAGTGCTCTGACTTCAGCAGCAGCCCTTTTCCTGGGCTCCTCCTCCTCTTTGTTTTACAGAGTGTTTAAATATTTAGTTTAAATATTGGTCTTAATTGCATCCCAGCTTTAGACTGTAGCCTGTTCTCATTTAGTCATACATCTCTATTTTATTATACCTCATCCAATCATCTCTTTTAAGCAGCCCCCAAACTTAACAGATGATGTTGGATCTAGAACTTTCTTCATTTAGTTTTGATGCATATAAAGAAAACGAGCACTGATTCTGTCTTCCCAGTAACTTCCATTCCTCAGGACTTTCTCTACTTTAGACAATGCTTTGTAATTTTTTGCTTTTTACCAAGAGCCTGAGATTCAGGGTATACCTTTTGCTCAGATCACATAGAAAAGATGTGCTCTCCTAAAATCTTAACATTTTAGGCTGGTTCCTTATGTCAACTGGACCCTTAGGGGATTGTGCCACTCCTACCTTCTGTGAATTTACCAAACAAAACAAATTATGCCAATAAAAAGATGTAATATGCCTCGATTCCTTTTTTCAGGGGAGACAGCAGGATGGTTTGTTGGCAAGATGTTTAAAAAGGAAAAGCACAGCTCTTGCTGATACAGTAGGATTTCATCAAAATAATGAGTATAATCTGGTTACCTCCTTCAAAAAGACATGAATTCACATGCTGAAGAGAAGAGCTAAGGAGATGATGAGAAGGGTAAAAAGCCTGGATTGACTCATAGGCTACATCTATAGTGAGAAAGGTGACAAATTCCTGGTTTGTTTACCCTGGAGAATAAATAAAGCTGAGATGAGACACTGCTCAATTTGGGACACTGTTAAATGAAGAGAGAAAAAGGAGAGAGGAAGAAAAACGACTATTTATTCTGACTGATAATGTTAACATTCAAGGAATAGGGCACACAGTAGTTTTGCTGTGGAGTAACACTGACATCATATCCAAGCTGTAAATTGGCTGGCAGCAATAGAGCAAAGAAAGTAAAGGGAAAAGTGAATACATTAATGTATGGATTTCCACATTCCTCTTGAAGGAAAGGTAACCAATTACTCCTTTTACTAAAAGGAAGGGGAAAGCTTGGGGAGAGCAACACATCAACAGACCTTTTTTACAGACTAATCTTCAAAGACTTATGGAGATACTCAGAACTCAGAACCAATGAAACAGGAAAACAATTCCCACTCATTTGAGCATGATTTGAGAAACTCTGAAAGTTAAAAAATAAAGTATTTTAATTTTTTACTGGTATACAAAACAATATGAATTTCATTCTACAGCAACCTTTTATCTTTAAATCTGAAGAATTTGCTGACTTCTAAAAAAATAATGATGTCTTACACTTTCATTTAACAAATCCAAAAAGCCTAATGTCCGCTGTTGTTCTTATCCTCCCCTGAAAATTTCTGTAAGTGGTACCAGCCAGGTAAGACAGCATGTTTTGATGGAAATTTGAGATTTCTGCCACTGAAAGATGGCACCATAGCACCAAGCATGATCTCATCTCTCCTGTCACACACCAATCCACATTACTGATATTTTAAAAATCCTCAGTGTCTCAAGTGAAGGTGATCTGTTCATGAATGTAATAAAAATAAAAGCATTCATTGTGTAGACTTTCCCTGCAAGAGTCAGAATGAAGAAGAATAAAGAGAATTCTTTCTCACTTACCAATCTGAACCACCTGAGCAATGTAATTTCTAGTCACAAAACCTTATACCACTTTCTATAAAATACAGCCCTTTCTACTGTTTTTCATGCTGCACCACTCTTAACAGACCATTAAGTCATGCCAGGCTGATTTATATCATGAAAACTTCCCAGTGCAGATTGAAATGCATCATACAGTCACACTGCACTTCAATGCCAATAGACTGCATTTAATTAATAGGAAATCTGGAAAATTTATGGCAGGTGTCTTATCTGTTTGTCTCTTCACCACCATGATAGGGAAGTTAAGTTTTTGTAACTTGGTGTCCCTTTACTCCCTTAGCTAATTTCAAATACTTGACTTCCTATCCTGGTGGTAAAAGTATCCAGGGATTTGGCTGCGAGACTCTTCTTTTTGGGAAGATGCACCACAGCACAGGACAACAAAATAAGTAAACTCGACTTACTGCAAAGCAACTGACATGCAAAGAACTGTATTTTCACTTGGACTTAGTTGACATTAATTTGCAAACTGAGTAGTACTCTGTCACCTGAATGACTTTTTGTATTATTAATAAAAAAGTAACTGGGACATCAGACAGATCTTCATAGATCTTCTGTGTGAAAGGTATTCCACCTCAAGGCAGTACAGCAACTGCCTTTGAAAGGAGGGTCACAGTTACTGAAACTTTTGGGCTTTTCCCAGCTGTTGTGCTTCTTTCAGCAGCTACACTCCTGCCCAACTGCCATAAGAAATGAAGCAGAATGCAAAAAATGAGAAAATTCTAACTTGTTCATCTGGAAAATCCATTAATGAGTGAAATAACTACAGAAATGGTCTAAATAGGGATAAATATCTTGTTTCCTAAACCCATCTGTTGTAAATCCTGTCAGAAATTTTTTTCAAAAGGTTATAAATAATCTATTTTAGAAAAAGGCAACACATTTATTCCTAGCAGCAAATTCAAATACGATGAGTAATCTGGCACAGAGCTTTTAAATTCACCAGCTGCCACCCACCTCGGGCAGCACCATACCTCATTTTATCTGAGTAGTACGAACCATTTGCTAATAACTGCTTAAACCCAAGACAGTCATTGGTAATCCCGCTCCTGAATTTTCCACTCAAGCTGAAATTAAAAAAAAAATACCACACCTAACAGAATAGAAGTATTTGAAACAGCCAAAAACTGACTAGAAAATGAGAATTGTTCTGTTTGCAACAAGAAATAAAAATCTGGACCATTAAAATATATTTCTCTATTCTTCAATGGAAAAAAAAACCTGTTTGGTCTTGTTTAAAACCTAATAAAGACAAAATATGTCTGCTTTGAATTGGAGACAGTGATGGAAGAAGTACCTAGATAATTCTCTGGTGTCATGAAAGAATATAAACTTTTAAGCTCTCCCCTGCACTTTAACATATACATAAATATACAAATATACTTCTGTTAAAATGTCATCCCCTTAGAAAGCTGTGAGCTTAATTACATGAAGCAGCGTTTGCTTTAGCTTCCTTTAGGTAAGGAGAGGTATTTTTGCTCTGCATTCGAGTTAACTTCCTGAACAAAACAATGCTACAAGATTTGACTCACCATTCTTGTTAAATGACAATTTTAACAGAAGATCACTCGGGTTTCTTGGTGGAGAGGGAATTCACTTTGGTTTGTCTTACCAGACTTTAAATTTTCAAAAAATCAGGATAAGTAGCCATCTTCTTTGCCTAGTCTTGAGTGAGATAGAGCTATGAACTGCAGAAATTAATTTTTATTTCAGGTACTTCAGCAAAAAAGCCAGTACAGGTACACATTATCACTGTCTTTTCTACAGGTACAGGATGGGATAAAAGTGACTGACTGACTCAGATCTGCTTATACACAGCAATCACTACATACACTTGTATGGGAGTTCTGCATGTCAAATATCTTCAGGGTTAGACTTATTTACTCAACAATCTTTCCACAAGTCACAAACATAATCACTAAATTAAATAACTTGATAAAGACCATACACCCATATAGTACTTAGTTCAAGATCAACCATTCTAAATTCAGTTTCCTGAATAAATTATGTAAAAGAAGAAGTTTCTTTGTCACAGATGTTCTCTTTCAACAAAATAAAATAGCCTAGGTAGGGAAGATGTGAATTGACCACAGCATGATCACACAATCATATACCTGGACATAAAGTAACTTGAGACCAAGACCTGCTATATAAGCTTTACAGATGGAATCAGGGATGATTCAATGGTCTGAAAAATCTTAAAAAAGAATCAGTGCTGTGAAATGAGCCACCATCAACACTGCTGAAACCTATCATTTTCTTGTGAATCTCCAGCCACTTATTTTATGTAGTTTTCACAGAGCTTGAAACAATCTCTACTTTATGATTCTTTTTCTTGCCTGTCTTTTAAGAGTCAGCAAAGTGAAAAAAAAAAAATCTGCAAGCAAAATACTTCTAATCTTGTGGCATTTCTTAGTGAATGAAGAAGCACTCTTAAGTTCACACTACATTTTCTAATAAAAGGAAAATTTTCTCCTGAGTTTACCGCAGTTTTACACTTCCGCAGCTCCTGGGAATGAATTACTTGAGAACCAGCCTAATGCCGAAGGAATACCGTAGTGATTTGGGTTTAAAGCTTGCTATCAAAATCCCAGAAGGAGAAGAGTAAATTTCTATTCTGCACAGGGAATTCTCCAGGTGTGGATAAGCCATGCTGTGACTGCAGAGGTATTTGGCTTGGCTCCATGGATGCTAGCTCAAGCAAGTTAATAAGATGGGATCACCCTAGTTCTGGAAAGAGGCCTAACCTGGATTTTACCTTTAAATTACTCCAATCTTTCTTCCTCCAGACTTAGAACCGTGAAGAGCTAAGATGAATTCAAACTCACAAACTTTAGTCAAACACATATCTAACAAAAGTTTTGACTAAGTAAAGAAAGACCAAACCCCTCAGCAATCTCCCTAAACACCAGTACTGACTTTTCAAACCAATCCAAAAAATCTGAGTAACCATATTATTATTCTAAAAGATACATTTAAATACAACCTACAAATATCAGAGGAGCAATGCAGCTCATTAAACTAAATCCATGTAGGCACAGAGTAAATATGCATGAAAGAAAATTGAATCATATTTTCTGGATATTTCTGAACACCAGAAGTGAATTTCAGCTAATTTTCCATTATCCTCAGTAAGATTTTTATGCATTTACAGAATTTCAAAGGCACAGGAAATAGTAAAATTTTCAGTGTGGGAATTAAAAACCTAGAGGTTGTCTTCCTGGGGACTTGTTATTCAAAACAGTCTGCATCCTATACAGTGCATTCCAAACTGCACTCCAAGATGGCCCAAGGGCAACAACCAGTGATGAACCTCCTTAGCAAGCCAGAACTCTACTCCATCCCCTCTTCAGCTTCAGGACTTCTTCACTTCAGAACTCTTCGAACGATACAAGAAAGACGGGACATGCAAAGCCTGTGCTTTTGCTGCTGTGCAGGAAAAGCAGGATGAGCTGATTGTTTAGGGCCTGGTAGAAGCTCACCAAAGTCAACACAATCCTTTCTGTTGATTTCAACGGCTCTTACACCAGGCCCATAAACAGAGCAATAAAAACATCTAAATGAGTGGTTTTGGCTCGGTACCACCACACCCACCCCGTTCCACTGATTGGTACTTGCTGGTGATTTGGCAAACGCGCTCGTACACGACACAGCAGGAAATACAACGTTTGGAAATAGCACTTTGTCAGACAAAACCGCTTGCCTGGTGTTAGACAGTCACAACTAGTAAGCGCTGGCTGCTTATTCCAGCCAGTGAAATGCTGTTGCAAATGAAAGATGAAGCATTGCATGAAGCCATGCTAAAATGGATAGAAGGATGGTTACTTACCAACGGGGCGAGCTGTTGACATTACAATGGTGTAGTGAGAACATAAAAAGGAAATTAAAAAAAGAAAAGAATATCTGTCAGAATGCATGACGTGTAATGTTACTTTCCACTATGGATACTACCATGATTGCTAACCCTTCAAATGGCAGCTTAAGTCAAATGTTCACTGCTGTTATTGTTTAGTCACGTGCCACTATCATCCCATTTACATGAGCATAGCATCTGAACAAGCTGACTGGAACCATTCTCAGAGAAACATTTTTATTATCTTCGCATGCCATCATCAAGTATCATTGTTAATGCCTGATAAAAGAAAAATTGCATTGCATTAGCACAAACTTTTAGATCCCAATGAACACATCAATTTAAGCCTCACACTGCCTAATGTCATGCAAGGCATTTGCTTTCTGAGTCAAATACCAATTGAATTTTAAGCATGACCAGTCAGTACAGCAGTAAGGGGTACACAAAGCCCAGGACAGTTTTTCTCATTCAATAATGGGCATGAAAGCTTACAGCACAGTGCTTTTTCCTCACTGACAGTGCTGATGAAAATATAACAAATGGGCTGAAATGGCCACAGGGACTTCAAACCACAACCTCCCAAATCACTGCTTAGGTAACTTCTACTTCCTAAAAAATTGCTGTTAAATGATCGACAGGTTAATTCTGTTTCAGGCTGATACAGAGATTGAAAGTTGCCGCTGCAACAAGTGATTTCTTGGTTATAGCAACAGCCCTTCATTATACTTGTGCTGGGGAAGAGGGCTGTCAGTCCCTCTGCTAATAAAATACAGACATCTCTTTCAGAAGAGCTGAAAATTTGGACATAAAATTGACTCCAGCCTGCAACTGTGCAGGCAAAGCTTCCCTTATTTTATCAGCAGCAATAGTTACACATTTCCAAGCAACAGCACA
>VWZT01004908.1:154987-200046 GCA_013397055.1 Pachycephala philippinensis | reverse complement strand
TTTTTTTTTTTTTTACTTTTAAGGAGATTACCAGCCCTGTGTGTTTATGTGCAGGCTAGGGTCAAATGTAAGACATGAAAATTCAGAGGTAACAGAGCTTGCAAGGGCCTTCTTAGTTCTCAACCTTTCCATGGTTCTGTCCCAATTTCATTAAACCGTGTCTAGTCTGCTGCCATTCTCACTCATCATCTATTGGAACACTTTTGGCTTCCAGTATTATGGACATACTCCTTCTTCTGCAGAAAGATGAGGTGTAAGAGTGATATGCATCTTTCCAAGAGAGGGCACGGAGTCTGGCTCACAGAACTCAGATTCTGCTGCTGTTTGTGACAGTGTAATGCAACTTTCCTGACTGCATCCCCATCCTCTGGTGAAAGAAGATGGAGCTGTGAATGAGGGAGCTAAGGGTTCCATGGTTGTTGTCAGGTGTGCAGATGGAAATACAGAACACCTGCAAAGTCCAAGGCATGCTCAAGGTAAATTTTGAAATGCTAAGTGGTTTTGCTTCTTTACATGACATGGTAAAATCAGTGTCAGACAACACCATTAATTAAGAATTCAGAATTAAGGCTTTCTTTAATTAAAAAGTCCATTGTTCATCATCCCTTTTAAGTCAGTGGGAGATTTCCCAGTCCTTTTTTTTCACAAAATTCAGAGTTATAGCTTTCTCCAATGAATTTCTTGTTTTTTCTCATTTTCTGTCATATCGTGAATGTGTAATATGTTTCTAATATCACGGCTTTGTGTTGAATAAACATTATGTATTTGACTATAAATGGCAAACCCAGGGGGGAAAATACACAAGATAATGAAAACATGCTTTTACTGGGAGAAAATTGATTAAATTACATATTTCCTTGAGTTTTTTTCCCTTTAATTTCATTGGGTTCAAGCTTCGGTGATTTCAAAGGATTTTTTTGCTGGGTTCTAGCCATTGTTTACATGACAAGTCAGGGTAGCAAATCTGAAAGGCTTGCTCCAGTAATCTATACAGTGGACACTGTTCTAGGAGTGTTTAAAGGCCAGGGAAATGGTTACCAGAATTACTGGACACTGTGATTCTGCCTGTGACAAAGAAACAGAGTGAGGCTGTTTCTGGGAGTTCTCTGTGGTGACTAATTTTCCCATGTTACAAAAGGGAAGAACAATCTCTTCTTACACACCTATTTCTTCAACTTAAAATGGGAAGAACCATATTGTCACTTACACTCTAAAGTGAACACTGAGGTAATATTTCAACAGACAGATTATCACAATGCTCTCTTTTCTTTGTTACACACTAACATCTCTCCCCCTACAAAGCCACTCAGTGGCTTTTTTTTTTTCCCTTTGAATTCAGCAAATTAAACTGAACTGTGTCCATGCATTAAATGGATGGAAATGGAAGCTGGCCTCTTGGGTCAGTTGACCCCAGTTCTAATAAAGCAATCCATTGAGACTTTGAACATTTGATTTAATGTGTATGAAAAGAGGAGGACAGATAAAGCTAAAAATGTTTTTATTAACCTTTCACAGCTCTACTGAAAACCGTCAGCATGCACCACTAAACTGTGAAATAGTGTCTGCATGATATCCATTGTGCCAAATTGCTGCTTATCTTTTGGAATGAAGTAATAACTATTATATTCTATTTACTCATATAGAAATACTAGCTCACAAACTTTTTCTCTCCCCATAATCCCTAGCATGTCTGTATTTACTGTCACGAAAGATATTTTGGCAACTCGTTATTCCACCAGCCTTAAAACCTCCTTACCAAATCAAAGAGCAGTGCATAAACAGTGAGTGGATACTAGAGACCACAAATATTTTAGGAGAGAATATATTAGTCTTTACCTCGTAATACTTACAAAATTTAATTAGGATTTTCTCTTTCCTTTGGCTATGGTTTATTTTTTGGATAAAGGGTAGTGGTAGAGAGTTTAATTATGGCAGAGCTAATCACATAATAATATTATCTGTATTATGTTTGTCACTAATAAATATAGTTACTCTACTCCTTATACTTCTTAGAGAAAGAAACGTGACTAATAGCCTGAACTGATGGCTCACATATTAATGTCTATGCCCACGGTTATGTCATGCTTGCTTATGCATATATATGCATCTGCTCTTCAATAAAAACACATAAGGACAGGACTTTAACTGCAGGGAGATCCTATCCCACTGAAATCAATTATAAATTTGCCTGAGATATCAACAGGGCCAGGATTTCCCCTGCGCTGTAAATCAGTGCAGCAGCCACCATTGCAAAGGGCGTGTGGGACCCGAACAATGGCAGGGAAGGATGTGGCCCATCCCATCAGACAGCAATTCTCCGTGTGGGACACAGGCCCTGGCTCCGTGGGAGCACTCACCTCGCACAGTGAGCGTGGCAGAGGCTTCCACCTTCCCAACCCGATTCTCAGCGATGCAGGTGTAGGTTCCTTCATCCGTGCTCATGGCTTTCTTAATGCGCAGGGTGTAGTCGTCTTTGATGTCGTACCTGTGTCACAGCAAAACAATGAAAACTCTTTTTGTGGGCAGCAGAAATGGACAAAAACTATCACCTGGAAAACACCAGTCGGAATCTATCTGGGAGCCAAGTTTGGAAGATAAATTATTATCTAGTGTTAGATAATTCCACCAAGCATTAATCTTCATGACATTTTTATTGCACTCTGCATTAGTTAGAAACTTTACATAAAATTAGTATTGCTATGTTCAGTATTAGGGCTTTATTAATAATATCATTCACTTTGTCCTTGATCTAGAGCAATAAGATAAAATTAAGGTATCAGACATCAGTTATCAATACATGACAGCTCAGGTTTATCATGCCTTTAACTGTGTGAGCTACACATTTTACCTTTTGCTGATCTGGAAATTTCCTTTTATATACAGTTTTTCCCTACAGCAGCAATCCCTTAGGGAACTGTGAGCATGTTGGTAGGATCTCACACTACCCAATTGCAAACAATAAAAAATACACTCAAGCTCTGGAAAGTGACATTTATTGAAGAGGCACATTAAAGCAGATTTATCAATTTCACAGAAATACAACAAAATGATTCATTAAGGGTGGACAATAACATTTTCTCTTTCTTAAAAGAAATTAGAAACAATTCAATTGTGCTTTGTCCATTCCTTTGTTTCTACTGTTGAAATAATTCTAAAACTATGAGGATGTACAAAACTTAAATTAATACAATGTACTCCAACATGTAGTGAACATTTATTCTCAAGGGATTTAGATTGATTATACTCAGAAAAATATTTTCAGTTAAATTGTTATTGTCCTGCAGAAGTCATGATTAACAAAGTATTTTAGGCTCTAATCCAAAGCTCATTAAAGTCAACAGGAGGCTTCATGTTCAAAATGTCTTTGGTTCCCAAACCAGGAAAACCCTGGTTTCAGCATAAATACCTTAGCCTTTAAATATTATTTTGTTATTTTCAACAACATTTCTTCTCGATGTACTACATTAAGTCACCTTGAATCTAGACTTGGCTTCCAACTCATATGTATCAGTGAAATAGAAACACAAAACTAAAGACAGATCTAGACTTCAGGAGGTGTCAATACTATTTCTCACTGTATACACAGTCATGACATAATTTTGGAAGGACTCATTTACCTTCTCTTTGTTATGCAGTAAAGGCCTTGTAGACTTGTACAGCAAACACATTGAAATCATATGGAAGAGCACCCTTAACTGTTTGGATGAATAAGGATGTAATGCAACAAATCAGAGGAATGTTGTCAGGCTCTATGAGCATTTTTAGATCCTATGGGAATGTGAAACATAACTTTTTTGTGTACATAATGTAAATTGCTATTGGTTCCTTTAGTATAGGTCTGTGGAGAGAGCACTGTATGCTAAGAGACTTCAAAGCATCTTAACTCAAAGATTCCATATGTCAAAACATTTAAAGTTCTGTTAGGTCTAACTAAAGCTCACAACATCAATTAGAGCATTACTAGCAATTCCAAGAACAAAGAGGAGTCAAGACATCTTTTCACACCACAATACAACTTCTTTCTATATTCAGCAGGTCCAGTCTATTAATTAGCAAGAAATAATTTTAAAAAGATGAATTTGAGGCTAACCATTCTTAACATAAACACATATAATACCCATTTCCTTAGGAGTTACACTTAATTGAATGTATATGCCATACCTCAGGTTTAACTGATTAATAAGAGATATGCCAAGGGGAAGAATAAGCAGATGCCATGGCAAACTTTAGAAACTTGCAGGGATAATTTTTTTGCCAGCATAGTGCCATTGGTGGTGGTGGTGGGGGCAGGTAGTTATGATATAAGAGAACTTAATATGCACTTTCTGGAGATCTACAGATCTATTAAAACTACATTCAACAGCCACATGCAGCTGAAGAACATTTCTTGTAGACTGCTCACAAATTATGTCATTTTGCACGCTGTGCTGCATTAGTCAATGGCAAATAAAAATCACTGTTTTCATAAGACAGAAAAGGCAAATTGTCCCCCATAAAAATCTCAAGAATATGACAACATTATCCCACAACGATGGAGCAGTTATTTGTCTTTGGCGACCGCAGAGCTACAGACAAGAGCAAATGCTTATTTTCTTGACATGAGGCCAGCTCTAGGAGGCTAAAAATATAAATTTGCATTCAGCTCCTGTATGATGAGAAAACTAAGATCAGTTGTAACATAAATATGAATTGGATATTGGAATCAGGGCTGCAAAGCTGGGCAACAATTAGCCATCTATGTAATTGATTTTTTTTTTTTTTTAAATACAAGATAACATCCCTGTGTTTCACTTAACGCTGCAGGGAGAAAAACAGACAGGCAGCAGGACTGTATGTGAGTGAGGGGCTGCTTGAACCGGGATGCAGGCAGGCTGGGACAGGGAGCTCCAGCATGCTGTGGGCTGCAGCTGACTCACTCTGCTTCCTGTCACGGATGCGCTGGTGCCGGCATGCCAGCCAGCTGCCTCGGAGGCTCCGGCAGCCTTTATCCCTGCACCTGCCAATCATGCACATTGTGCCAAGGCTGCTGGGCGGAGGAGCCAGCTGCATGGCATGCCAGGACGCAGGGCGGTGGGCACAGCCATCAGCTCCCACTTGGGCCACCAAACGGAGGGTGGCGTAAACATGCCGCTGTCACGGTCCAGTTAACAATTGCTTCAAGGACAGGTTCATCTCCCAGTGTGCTTCTCCATACTTTTGGACCACCCTGACAGAACGTGCCATCTAGCAATTAGATTCATACGTAGATGGGCCCGTGGGGTGTTAGAACCATCTGCTGTCCTGCAGTATTGATACGCTGCCCCTCAGTCGTCTGTTCCACCCGCACTGTCCCCAGAAGTCACCGCGGTTCAGTGCTTTGGCAGATGAAGCAGACAGGAAGGAGAAAGGAGGAAAACTGGCTTTTAGCCTGACCCACAGCAGCACAAACAAAATAACAAGGAGTGAAGACTGAACAACTTTTCAGTTTCTCAAGCATCCACCTGGTCAGCCTTGAACAGTGCCTTGTCTCTTCTCTGTCGTAGAGCCTCATATCCCCACAGCAAGACGTTTTCACCTCATTTTCTGTGGAAGTTCAGTCTCATCTGGATTAGTGCTGCTGAACACTTGGGAATGAGGATCAGTGTCCTCTCTGCTAATACCAATCACAGAGAGCATTTACCAGGCTCCTGGATTGATGGAATGGCAGAAAACCAGGGGGCAGTGGTTAAATTGCTCCTTAACATTGCCAGTGCATGAAGAAGGTAATGTCTTCAAAATATGTGCAGTGTCAAGAAACAACTTGTGACACATTGCCCCAATATTGCTGACTCCGAGCCAATTAATGCAACATTGAGCTAAAACCATAGGGCGTCAGACATCAGTTTCAGATGTTTATGGACATCTAATTGATTTTAAGTACTTCTCTTTGTTAAATATTTGGAGGTGCTTAACCTTTCAGTTCAGCTCAGACTTCAGCCATCAGACTGAGCTGGGAGAGCTCTTTTAAACAGCCAGTCAGTCTGTGCCAGATATAAACCAGCCACTTTTGGGCACCACGTTACATAATTTCTGTTCTACAAGTAATCGAGCAGGTCTGCCTTTAATTAAGCGAAAAGGAAGGGGCTGGCAGCGGACTGGCAAGGAAAAAAGAAAGAGAGAAACAAGAGGCACATGAGAAAACACTGCTGGTGAGGAAATTCTAATAGAAATTGGGTGATTTTGAGTGAAATCTGGCAGTCTCTGGCACATATGAATGCATTCATTGTTGCTAGTTTTGATTAATGACAGTTGTACAATAGTGTGCTGACAGTCACTGCCATACAGACACAATTTTTTTTTGATATGAAACACTGCTGAAAATGCAACCCAATCAGATTTGGCCCCTGAACAACATGTGCTATCATCACTGTACCGTGAATTGAGATTGATTGGTAACCAGCTGTGACAAAGTGGGAAAAAGAGCCTTGTCTTTTTCAAGAAAAGAAAAGAAGAAAAATAAAAAACTGAATTGTGTCAAAACCATTACCATCTGCTCAGGCAAACAGCAAATAAAACAAAACACATTAACTGTTTTTAAGTATCACAAATTAATGTACTGAGGTTGAATTCATGTATTAACTTAAGCATCTAAGAATAAACTTGAATTGAACTGGTTTTGTCACAGTTGGAATTTTTCTCCCCACATTCAAAAGTGTATCTGTGCATACTCAGCCATCAATCTTCCTCATGATTATCAAATAAAAAAATAAAGAGTGGACAAAAATTTACTGAAGTTAGAGAGATTTAGAATAATTTTTTTTGCATTTGATATAAATTTTCCACAGTGTTTCACAGAACCCCTAGTTTCCATATTTTCAAAAATGTGCATGCAGCTATGCATAAAAATAAATGCACCTCTTTTGTTTTTAACATGCACAGATAGCAAAAATGCATCTGCAGCTGGAGTAATTACATTCCTAAATATCCAAGTAGGCTTATCTGGTAATATAAGGATGCACTTGCTTTAGCAGTGTATTTTCAACTTCACAGAATGCACTGCTGAACTCAACAAATCCAACTCAAGAAGTCTTATTTCTTGCTAAAGGGATATCGCAAGAGGAAAAAGTCACATCTAAACTGTTAAAGACTGATGCCAATGGCCTCAAAACATTTTTGTTCATTTATACCAGGTATATATTTTCATCTGAAACATTCTTATAGATAAGAAATATTAAATTAGAATCTTTGTATGCGTGCCTTTTTCTTTTGTGTGTGTGATGGCACAAAAATGACTTTGCTCTATTTTCTTTTGCCTGTTTGCCAGACTGTTTTGCAGAACATGCACAAAGCTTCAAGACTATTCACAACATTGATGATTAGGGAGCCCAAATAGAGAGATGCTACTGGCCAAAACCAGGGTAAACAGGAGGTAGTTAAGGAGGCTTAAGCTTCTGTCTCCACTTCTCCTTTGTGGTGCTGGCACTTCAGCTCCCAGCATAGTGCCACAGCTTTTCTCTGGCTCCTGCACTCCCTGTGCCAGATGGAGGGAGCCAGAGGGAAGCTGCAGTGAGATGGGAAGTGTGAGCTGTTACCTGCTCCAGGCTGGTGTGATCCAGCAGCAGAAGGGAGAGCCTCCATGCCCACTGGCAATGCATATCTGACACAAGTTGAGTTTTTTTCACTTCCATCCCATGCATTGATGCGTGGAAGAAGAAAGAAGCCCAAACCTATACGAGCTTTCTGGGGGAAAGATAAAGGAGTGTCAGGTTTTCTTTCTCTAGTAAAACCTGAATCAGTGACAGCTATGGATATATTTGTGTGCACTGGTCTCAGATTACTCCGTTGTGCCCCTGAAATCAAGGCTGCTTTTTGCTGTGTGGCTCTAAGACAGTGTTTATAGCCATGATAAATTGAGCTACTAGGGAGCTATCTCCAAGGTGCTGACAGGATGGCAACTCCTCACATCTACTTGTCCAGATTCCCATTTGGTTTTTGGCTCTGCCATTCATGACAGAGAAAGGTAGAAGACAATGTGACATTACCTTGAACTTCTTTGTATGAGACATATATGCAAGCAGTCATATAAAAGGGTTTCTATATTCTGTATTTCCTTAATCTTTACAACAAAGGAAAAGAGCTGTGTGACACAGGCCACTGTTCACTATTCTGATTTTTCTTCAATTATGCTGATGCAGGTTCTGCTTTAGTCCAAAACCTCTTACAGGCTGTGATCAGCAGTTTATTTGTAACTGTTGGAGTAGACACTCTCAACTGCAATAATATAAAACAAAAACCCACACTGCACCATCTTTGAAAGCAAGACATTCAATAAAATGGTCTAAATCTTATAAAATATGTGTACAGCTGTTACAGTTACTGGGCCAACACTGGGAAACCATACCTGTGTCCAAGGAAATGGTGTTTTCCAAATTATCTGGAAGCAACATGCAAACAGATAGGTGTGACTGCACATAAAAATGTGTAGTCTCTTACAAAATCAGGAGCCATGTGCTCAGAAGAGAACCAAGACAGAAAACTGAGACTGGTTTTTGATTGTCTTTGAAATAATTTGGAAACAAAAAGCAGTTAAGAACAAAACATATGTCTGGGAATCAATGACTCGGGTAAATCCTATCTAAACTTACACCGGTTCCATCCTTTACCTCTACATCTCTGTTTGCACATGGAAGTGTACTCATAGGGAATTACCACATGATAATTACCCAAAATGGGCTTCTGATTTGATTTTAGTTCCAGACAGAGCTCCACATTTCAGAAGCTGGAGCGCCGGTGGAAGTATGATCTAAGAGACTGTGTAATGACTTGGCATGGAGACCTATCCTCCCGTCACCAGGAGTAGTCCTTTCCCTCACAGATGAGATACATTTGTCAGGCACTTGGGGAGATTTATATTATCAATGCCTATGTCATAGATTCATCCCTCAGAAAAGTACCCTTGATGCTCAGAGTTATCTGGTTTTGTCCATTTCAGCTTTTGAAAAATTGAAACATTACTGCAAGGACTGGAACAAAGCAAGAAGATCTGAGCCCAGACTGGCATCATGCACACTCTAAACTTGGCTTGATGTATTTTTTTAACATGAGCATGCAGATCATGAGTAGTTTGAAATAAACAGAATTTGTGTTTGCCTGTTTATTACTATTTGCCTTAAGCACATGAAAGATTACTACAAACTTGTCAGAGAAATGAAATATTTCCTAATCTGTATTTTGAATCAGTAACCAACCTTGAAGTGGTAATTAAAGATGAAGTAATGTTAATGTTTTAATGAAAGTGCCTTCAACACTGCAGTTGGGCCAGAAGTCATATTCTTAAAAAGTACATTTTGCTAGTCAAGCAATTATCAACATAGAACTTAATGATAGCAACTTGAAATAATTTTAACGCTTGAAACTTTACCACTGAAGTGTTTTCACTGACAGTGTATGTTAATTTGCTTTTAACTGAGATGACAACTTTTGTATCCCATGAAGAGATGGAATGTGTTAAAGGAGGAGAAATCCCTGCAGGACAGACATTCCAGTAGCATCAGTGCTTAGAGCTCTTGAATCTTACTCCCACTTACTTGAAGCTTCTTCCTCCCTGCTTTCCTAAGGGTTTCATGGAAAAAAATATATATACTTAATGAGCTTTACTTTTTAATTCTATGATTTTAATAGTCAATAAACTGATAATAGTGAACCTAAACTGTTTGATATCCATATACTTTACAAGAAAGAAGGCTACCTTAATATTCTAAAATTTACAAATATAGTATACAAACCATGTGATTACTAAGCTTTTACTTAGTATACTTTGCTTTTTTTGATACTAAAGAAATATTTAAGCACTAGAAGGAGGTTTTTTTGAGTGAAATTCTACATTAAATTTTACTGTGTCCCCTTCCTGCAGGACTATTTTTTACTGCAGCCTTCTGTGAGTGGAAAATTCAGATACATCCGTGTTTGAGGCTACTATAACTGGCATTAAATTTTGTTTCTGAACTCTTCTAGTGACTTCATTAATTCTCTGAAATTTAACTATTTTAGTATGCAGAATAAGAAAGAATAAAAAGAAATAAGAACATTCTCCTGTGACAATACTGCTTCTAGTGCACTGTCAGTGATCACTTCATAGATCACCAATAGTTCACACAGCATAAAGAGAAAACATGCAGGCAGGAGTGCTAGTTGACACAATTCCTTTATGGTTGCTGTCCATGGAGTTGTAAAGCTATTTTTCCAACCTTGACCCTTATGTAAGCAACTGGAGACTGTTTTCATGAATCTGCAAACAGACTGGCTGAAACAATAGCTCTTCTTCAGCTCTGCAGTGAGAACTGACACTTAACATGAAGCCAATTTAAATGTCAATGTTATTAACTGTTTCTCTGCTGATCAGTCTAGCAGAGCCACACATCTACCACTTTTGCTCACAGCATTTAATATTTCAGACAAATGGAATGGCAGGCAACTCTTGGGTTAGACTAGAAACCTCTGGGGTAACTGTGGGACGATGCAATTATAGGACTTTATTCAATGTCAAGTTTTGAGGGATTTAAAAACGTCAAAAAATGCTCTCATTTACACATTCACTGGGGCATGTACTCCTCAGACAACTGTAAGGAATATGTTTCCACTTACAGAGCAGGAAGGGATCAGTGACAGGCAAAATAGCAATCAGAGAGAAGGGATGCTCAACCAAAAGTGCAGCAGGAGGGGGTAACACACCATCACTGGGGTACATCATCTTGATCCCGTATACACAAAAATTAACCAATCCATGCATCCATTTTACCCCTTATCACCTCTCTATCTCTAAGTGGTATCTCTGATTTTACAGAAGCTTCCTCGAACAGTTCAACTTAACAGCTGAAAAGATGCTTATGCTGCACTTGGCTGAGATCTGCCGGTGTTCGCTTGTGCCCCATGGACTCTGCAAGTTACAGAGCAGCTCTTTCTGTCTCAGACATCTACAACAACATCCTCTGCAAACCTCCTCTGCTGCCTCCAGATGTATGTAAGGATACAAATACTATATTAAACCTCTTTCTCTGTCTCCTTTTGACAAGCTATTAAGAACAGCCAATCTTCTCCCCTATGCTCCTCATAAAGGGACTTAATCTCTCCTTAATGCTTTAGCTTAAGGAAAAAAAAGATGGGCATGCAAATCATACAGGATCTAACCAGAGATGACAAATAGTACATGTGATATAGATAATATGAAAATCATCCTTCTCCCCCGACCCTTTATTTAAAACTGTTAATTGTTATTAATTGCAAAAGAAATTTGCTGATGTAACCAAAGATTATATTCATTACATTACTAAAATACACTCTTTACTCTAATTAATTTTCAATACACATTAGACTGCATTTTGTTACAATCCACACAGATATTAGCTCGAACAAAGCACACAGCACTGTAGTGTTATTAACTCATATTTCATTGAAAGGTCATTCTCCCCTTGGTTGTATCTAGAGGGGGCTGGAGTTAAATACTTTACTATCCTATCCACAGAATATAAATGGAATTACAGAGCACCACTGTTTATGCTTAAAAATTACTGTCTCTCTTGCTTACAGAGCCTTATCTTGTGGTCATGATGTGGCGGTAGGTGCAAAGTGCCCACCAAAGTTCTCATGGGAGAGCAACATCTCTGCAGACGTGAAAGTCAGTGAAGAAGGAGGGGAGGAGGTACTCCAGGCACAGGAGCAGACTCCTCTCCCTGAGGAGGAAGCAGTGGCAGAGACAAGGTGTGATGAACTGACCACAACCCCTGTTCCCTGTCCCCTTGCACCTCCATGAGGGAGAAGGTAGAGAAAATGGGGGGGGAACTCCAGCCCAGGAAGAAGGTTGGGGGGAAGGTGTTTTCAAGATTTGGTTCTATTTCTCATTATCCTATTCTGATTAGATTGATAATAAATTGAACTAATTTTTCTCCAAGCTGAGTCTATTTTGTTCATGACAGTAACTGGAAAGTGATCTCTCCCCATTCCTGTCTTGACCCATGAGCCTTTTATTGTATTTTCTGTCCCGTGTCCAGCTGAGGAGGGAATAACAGAAAGGCTTTGGGGGACACTTGACATCCATCCAGGGTCAACCCACCACAGTGGAGAAATACAAATGCAAAACTTCTCTGGATATCAAGCTCTTTCTGGATCGCCTCTTAAAAAATCCAGCTTTTCTCAGTTCATTAGGTTTGCTGTCGGTTGTGTTTAAATCCATTTCAAAGATTTGCATCTGGACGACAGTAGGATATTTTTAAAATGTCGTGTTATACTCTCAGTTTTGAGCTCACGAGAAACCATGGAGGAAACCAGAGAAATTATAGGTGTGCTTTTTCAGTAAGTTCTATCAGAATGTGACAGACAGCATTTCTGCCCAGACTACGCATACGCAATAAAAAAAAAAGTGGCCAGTTTTAAAAACACAGCAAAACTAACACCTCCACAAGCTTGTACTGTTGCAGCTAACACATATCTTAGAATACATTAACTCTGTGCTTTAAGAATGAGTATTCCCAAATAATTTTTAATGAAGGTTCCTAATCTCCAGCAAACAAGAAAGCTTACTGTGCTGTTTATGATTTTCACTGCTGTGTGTCAGTGCTCTGTTTCATTTAATAACCTACAATCTCTTAACACTTAGCAATATACCTTGTGTAAACTACACACCACCCTCCTTCTGAAGCATCACTCTTGGTTTTTCTGCCCACACTCCCATTGCGTGGGTGGTGCATAAAACAAATACCTCTTCCTGCTGGTGCAGTTGTCACTTTTCAGCTCTAGTACAATATCCATCTAATCAGACAGTGCCTGTAAATGCAACTTAAAAGAGCAGGTTGTAATTTCATTAAAGATGTATTTACTGAGCTAAAACAGCTGTTCTGGGCTGGAATGCAAAAAAAGGCCTATGTGATTGCTACTCAGTCATTTTTAAGGCAACTGAAAAATACATTTGCTGAGCTAACCTCACTCTCCCGAAGAGCTGGCACTGCTAACTTCTTCTGTATAAAAGGTTTAAACAGTTATTATAGTGTGTCATAAATTTTGACTTGTAATTGAAAATCTCTTCACTTCCTAAAAAAAAAAAAAAAGTACTTATTACTTGCTATATAATTACAGACCATGCAGCTGCTCTCCTCGGCTTTGCTAGAAAATTTGAAGACATGAAACACTGTACAAACCTTATTCAAATGTTATTAAATTGCTAGTCATAGATCTGCCACTCTCATAGGCTCTCAAATAATGTCATTTTCTTCCTGTTACCAGGGCTAAAAAGTAGATGAGTGAAAAGTTGATCCAGGCCATATTGAGTTCCCTACCACACAGGAGACCATCAGCTCCTTGGAAGGAAAGTATAATCTCTACTTCGGCTGAGAAGACATCAAAGGGAAAGATACCTGAACATGTGTCTGGAAAAAAATTGCAATGCATAAAGACAAATTTTATTTTATTTTCAGTAGGTCCTAATCATTATGCATGGCCACACTTGTCTGAGTCACTTTAGCACAATCTTTGTGCCATTTCCTTGTGTCACTTACAATGAGAAGAAACTCTATTCATGAAATAGTGAACCTCACACGGCAGCCACAGGCATAGGACTGGTGACCCCACAACATCCTGTTCACCTCCAGTAGTTTGACATGAGTCATAATTGATTAAATATTCTCCAGCCTTTGTGTACTGGGAAGGCTGTGGTGTGAGGCTGAATTTTTGGAGCAATTAAAATAAAATATACACCATGTGCCTCTGCCTTTGATTCACAATGCATTTCAGTCCTGGGTCACTGGTTTGAAGTGGACAGCTTCTGGAAAAAGGCTTTACATACCCCAGACTTCACACTGGATTTTGATTCTCCCTGTTGCTGCAGTATCAACATTTAAATCAGCAAGATTTTAATCTGCTGGGACCAATTTAGGCTCTAACAAGAATTTTGAAGACTGAAGAATATCATTAATTCATTATCACAGAGGTGCAAAAGAACTATGAAGACAGTTATCATACGTAAGTCACACTACTGTTTTCACCTAGTATTTATCATTTTTTAAATTCCTGCCCAGTCACACACAGAGGAGCTCCATGATATATGTATGGCAGTCTGAAGAGTCAGAGCCACACAATGCTGGACAACTTCCTTTGACTACTAGTGAGACCAATGTTTCCTAAGCATTTTAAAAACTGCTACTCAGAGAACCACTTCAAGGTTTTAAATTCAAAATGCAGACTATCATAGTTGGTTTAGATCATCAGCTCAAAACAACTGAAATTGGCAATGAAGTTTTGCACCTTCAGAATAAACTATTCTCAGATTTAAAGCATGGCCATTCATATACTCCTGGATAATTACACAGACAATTCAACAAATAGACAAATTATTTTTTTATAAAGAGTCATGTTTTCAAACATAATACTTTCTTTAGAAGTTGGGGTTTTTTTCTCATTTAATCCAATTGCAACTGGAGTTGCTTAGAGTCCATCAGGGACCTTTATAATTAGAACTTAGACAGTCTGAAATTATTTTCCAATTATTACTCAACACACCGGTCGGTGCAGCAATACTGTTCATATTTGCCACCAGAAATCACTGTGATTGCTTTTCTCTCTGCTTTCACATGGGTCACTAAAAAAACCAAAAGTAAGTAAGGTGGAAAAAGAGACAAGGATTTCTAAAAGACTACGGATCCACTATCACTGATTCTGGCATTCACCAGGAGCAAATTACAGAAACAAAATGCATACAAAAATTCAGTTTGTTCCACTTTGCTGTCACTGAACTAGACACTTTTGAAAGCTGAATTAACAACAGACACATTTAAAAATCTGCAGTAATTGTTGAAACAGGTACGTACTATAAATTGTCTTGAAATCTAGGGATGAAGCCAAAATGAAATTATTGAAAAAACTAAACCAGACAGATGTGCAAAGAACATTGTTAGCTGTAGAAACAGGAAATTGATATTGAAAGTTATAAGACAAATAGCTCACAGATTTGCTCAGAAGTATTTATGCATGTAGGAAGAATAACAAAGGGAACTCCTTGAGGGCTTCATATTTCACTGTAGATGTTAAAATGCTTAAAATACAGGAGCTCAGAAGCTGAAAGCTAATTTGCCTTTTACCTCAAAAGAAAAAAAATCTCTCATTTCAACAAGGAGGAAACATTTTGACATTCTTTTCTTAATTTATAAAATTTCTATATCATAATTTTCTTATCCATCCACCCATTCATACCTGGGCAAATTTCATTGCAGGTATTAAAAAAATCCAGAAAAAACCAAATATCTTTTGTTTTAGAGGTTTTAAGTTTATCTTCCTTGATTAAGCATCATGCAGCACGATTTGGAAATTTCCACTTTTTGGACAGTGATGATATGCTCACATATTGTGCTATATAAATAAAAAAATTATAGAATAGAAAACATACAATGCTGACTACCAGAGGCATTTGCCTCTGAAGTGCAGATATTGGAGAAAAAGAAGGGATAAAGTCATGAAAAATATCTAATAGAAGAGCAATCTAACCAAAGACACTGTGGGTTCATCATCTATTACTTCTGCCTATGAAACCTAGAAGCAGACATGATTTAAAACAACAGAAGTAGCACAAAAGCAAGAATAAATCACAGAAACTCAATGTTTTTACTGTGGACTACTCTACAATGCATAGTTAAAGAGCAAGCAAAGAGAAAAATCTGTCCTGACATCCTAAAGGCTTCTCTTGAAAATATTTTATATATTACATTCATACACATCTATCACTATAATTAGCAAAAGAGCTATGTCACTTTTAACTTTGTTTTAAATTGCAAGAAAATTAATTTTTTAAAAAGTATATATAAAATATATATACACACACATATGTATCTAACTTCCATAGAAATGTTTTTTCTAGATTATGTATTTTTCCATTAGTATATTCAACTGATGGAAAAGATGAACTATGTTTTGGGGGGAAAAAAAAAGAGGCACTATTCATGTCTACTGCTAAAATTAAAACTGCAAAAATAAATCAGAACTCGTACTGCCAGAAGGATTTGTTGGGTTTTGGAGACCTGAGTTCTAATTCCTGTTTCCAGAGCTATTTCCATGTCGAGATTTTTAATGAAATAATGATTCAGCATCAAAACAAGAAAGAGTTCCAGAAAATGAGGACCAAACACTGCTCTGTTAGCTGAAAGGAGCCAGACTAATTTAAAACCATTTTGCACGAGAGATTCCCTTCCCCTGCTCACTGAAATTTTCTCCTTGTTGGTTCCAGACTAAATTAATCTCTCTTGAACACAGGGGGCCTGTTCCAGATTTCAGCTCTGCTTTACACTTCTGCTAGTCTGGCTTTTTGTTTCCTCAAGAGGAAGGTTTCTTTCCAAGACTTAATAGACATGAACCAAGGAGCCAGCAAAGCCCACCATGCTCTGCTTGTAATTCACCTTGCCAGTGCAACAGAGCAACTTTCCTGCCAAGTTTTCTCCCTCTTGGTATCAGCACATCATTCTGAAGGCTACTATCACTATTACAGTCCTAAAACATCTTTACTGTCTCCAACAAATTCACTGAATACCCATGTGCTCACAACACGTACACATCACTTTTCTTCCCTCCACAGGAATCCATTATCTGGACAATTCACCCAGGCTGGATTTGCCTCTGGAACAAGATTTGGAGTGCCAAAAGAGCAGCAATATGGGAAATAAATCTTGGATCAATGTCAAAGAGCAAACTCTTAGCAGTAGGGGTGGATTCCAGCATTGTGCAGCAATCGAAATTTGAAAGTGAACGTGGATGTTGCTCTCACCTTCCTCTCGGTAAGTCTGCATCGTCTTTCTTCCACCGGACTGTGGGTGTGGGATCGCCCTGCACCTGGCACCGGAAATCCACGGCCTCCTCCTCCAGCACCACTTGGTTGATCGGTCGCCTGAGAAACGTGGGCCGCTCTTGAAAGAGACATTAAAATTCCACAGTGAGTCAGAGGGCTGATACGAACACTTTTTGACTTTTCAGCATCTCGTCGCTTACCCATCCATCAAACAGAAAGGAGGCTGAGCTCCACAAATTCAGACAAGTGGAACTGATGATGTGCATAAAGAGCCAGGGAGAGGGCTGCCAGGCTGGAGAGGCAGGGGCTGTCCCATCCTGCCCTCCAGCAAGAGCCACAGAAGGCAGCCTGTGCCAGGACTGACCAGCCACCTGCCGGACAGCGGAGAGGCCTCCGAGGCTGTGCCTTTCCCTGGAAACTCTCTGGCTCTGCAGCGCTGCACACACGGAGCCTGGGCTGGGAGCTCCTGCTGCAGCAATATCTGAGCTGCCAATGGAGCCAGCCTGCCTTTGGCAGGGATCAATATCTTGGTGCTTCGGAAGAAAATTCAAACTCCGTGTTATGCATCTCAGGCAGTTGTGAACTGTCGTAGGCAGGACAGAGCTTCCCTGATCCCCATTGCCAACTTCACCATGGAAAACCAAATTAAGGGCTGGGTAATAACTTCTGTTTACCCTTGTTATGTTAGGCTGCACGGCTGCAAACAGTATTAATCACCGTAATGTTGTACAGGCCTGCTTAAAATCCAGATGCAGAGCCACAATCTGATCTCAGTTATACTGGTACAAAATCCAAGTACCGGTAATTTCATTTGAAAGGATGTCACTGGGGTTAGCTTCCAAGTTGCCTTTGGACTGCACAAATTTTGTTCTTCTGTCCTCTCAGCCACACCACACTTTTATTGTCATAAATTATTCATGCTAGTCAAACCATTGTAAGACTGGGTTTATAGGAAACAGTATTTCCACTTAAGACAGGGATTTAGCATAAAGACATTTAAAACTGGTTACACGCTATGTTTCACAGTTCACTCTCAGCAAGTTAAGGGATATGATGTCACTTAAAAAAAATTACCCAAAATCCACACAGATGCAAGCAACACCAGATTCTGACTCAGGCAGTTTGTCTTGATAACTACAGGGCTAATTTTATAGGTTTGTTATGCATGACTATTATATGCAAATATTTTTTTAAGAAAAAGTTAAAATTATTAAGGTTGCAAAATAAAGCAGGCCACACTTACTGACAGAATTAAGGCTGTCTGCATGTCTTTTAATCACTTCCTTCCTGTTTTTGATGTCTTATGGGACTGGTTGCAATTATATGATCACACACCATTTTTTCCCCAAACATCTCCAGATTGTTGGTATTCATTTAATGAGCAGGTGTTTAATATTTTGCTTTAGTTGTACTATTTAGAGGGTGGCCCCCTGTCTTACTACTCAAACTTCACTTCAAAGACAGAATTATTAATTTCCTCATGACCTCTATTACACCTACCTTAATGCTTTATAATCAACTCACTTAATTTCATAGCTTCTCTCTGAGGTATGATAGACAACTTAGAAAGCAAGGTAAAAAGTATCTGCCACAAAACTGCCTTTTTTTTTTTTTTGGAGGGAGGGGGGAATGTGTTGGGTGGAAATTAAGCATTAATTTTGTGTGTTCAAAGTTCAGCTTCCATTAATTCAACTGCAGACAAAAAAGTGTTCACCACTTTTACAAATCAGAATATCTGTCAGAAAATGAGGAACACTAAACCACCTGTTAGTAATTATGCAAATGAGTGACAGCATCACACAGGAATTCCATATTAGCAGGGAAACCTATTGGCAGGGGAAAACATATTTTGTCAGCAGAAGAACAGACATGCTCAAGAATCTACAGCACTTCTCCAGATGATAGAGATAAAAGCATGTCTAACGGGCAAAGATTCTTCTCCCCAAGCCATTGCTTTTGTCCTGTTCCTATTCGTGCCCAGGATCTGCAGATTCCAGCAATGTTTGGGCAAGTAAATTCATTTCTAGCCTCTCTGCACACATTGAAATCTTCATAATTTCCATTTTAAGTCTGCGTACAAGCCATAGCCAGCTGCTGTTTCCTTGTCAATTTGTTTGTTTCAGCCCAGAAATATCACTTTTCACACCTGGAACCCAGCAAGTTCACAAGTCCGGTTTCCCTCCCAACTATCCCTGCCTCTCCCTTCTTTGTACCTCACAGCAAAGAGACTCTTCTCCACCGAGTGTTTGGTCTGCACTTGAACTGGAGCTCCTTTTCCCCAGGTCACCCAAATACAGCCTATCCACAAACCTAACACAAGAAAAATCAGCTGAAGTACCCAAGGACCCTCCCAGGAGAGTGACAGCAGCAGGAACACAGGAACACGGTGCAGATACAGGAAAATGCTGCCCAGATCTCCATTCATGGGTTCTCTGGTGTATGAATTAATGACTCTGCTAATTTTTTTTTCAGACAGGTGTATATTTGGCTAAATTTAGTGAAAATCCTCTGGACAAGCCAAAAAAAAAGTACATCTCTGGCATAGGGTAGCTATTTCCCCACATATTTTAGGTACCTGATAGTCAGTATGAGGCACCTGTACTTCTCAGGATAAAAAGAGAAGTGCTCCATTTCACTCCTTCAAATCCTTGCCCATTTCACTCCAATTATCCCCTTTGCCTCCAAACTCCAAAAACTTCAACATTCTTAGAGAAGAGTGAATTATTTTGTCAATTTAATTTTTTTCAATTAAAATCAGCTTTCCAGTCAGGCACGGAAAATTTTGGATAAAGCCATTTTAATTTGATAAACTTCTTAGAACTGGACAAAGCAAAAAAAAAGGAAACAACAATTATTTTTTAATCTTAATGCTAAGCAATGTACTTGGCTCATCTGTAACTATGTGAATCTGGAAGGGAGTATTTTAATGACACTTTCTGCAAGTTGCAACAGCATCTTTTTCACAACTTCTCTCCTAAGAAGAGCTTAGACCAACTCCTGCTCTGAGCTCATACAAAATACCCTCTTTATTTTGGCATTTGTTTTTCAAGACATGATCCTTAACTAAGAAATTCTGATCCAGATCAGTATTCTAATTGGTGATTTATAGACCCTGGTTCATCCCCATTGAATTTAAATAACTCTGTGTGTGTCTGTACACTGGCTTGGTCTGCATACAAAAATCATTTTAGACCACGTTTACAAAAGCTGCATGTAAACAGCTAAGAAATTATCATGTGCATACTTATGAAACTGCTACTTGTGGTTGTAAATCCTCCTATACAGCAGATGAGAAAATAATTTCTGTCTCATTTTGAGGAGAAGCCATCTGAGGAGAAAGCAAAAGGCCCTGAGGTCATTAGGTAAATCACTGGATTCCACATCAAGGCAATTTAGGAGAATACACACGTTTGTTTCAGATCAGCTTCTAAAACTGTGTATTTTCAAAAACATTTCAGAAGTTGCTAGAAAATAAATAGCTATGTAAGGACAGAGCCCAGTTAGCACGGACATGCAAATACCAGCAACTGCTGGTTCCATTTTTCCATCATCCCTTCATTTTGCACAGCATGAGTCAGGAAAGAACAAGTTACCTCTCATGTTGTTTCCTGTATTTGTATCACTCAAAAAACCCCTTGAATATGTCCAATAGCTAATTATACAGCTATAAAGTGATCAGAGTGAATGCCATTGCCAATGCAATTAACATTCTTTATGTGAGATTAACTGGATTTGAGTCACCTGCATAACTTGCTTACAATGTTAATCTCTCAGGAGACAGAGCGCTGCTTGCTCAAGCATGCTAAATAAAGAAGGTTTCTTTGCACAGCCAGGTCAAATTTAGTTTCAGAGCTAATCTTGGGAAAAAAAAAAATCTTTTTCATATTTTTTCGTCTGAAATGGTTTGCCCATAAATAAAGCCTTGTGGTATAATTAAACATTGTTACTCTGTCACAGCATCCAGAGCACAATATATTTGAGAAACAACAAGAAAGGGTGATAAATTAAAATCATAGGCATATATAAAAATTTTAATATAGCTATTTTATAAGCTTTCCCTGAGTAAATAAAGTACCCACTTCCCAGACTTTCTCTGATGAATATTAAAAATCTTTGAAGAGAACTATAAAATAGGTCATGGTTATATGTCATGTCAACCAGTCATGCTATTACTAGTGTGACCTTTATAACTTCAGAATAAACTTTGCTCACAGTTATAAAAGGGGATTGTTAATGCAATCTGGACACACACCTACAATCTGTTGCAGTGCTTGAGGTATGTGCTGCAAGGGAACCTACAGATCCTAGCCAGAAACAGCAAAATGCTTTCCTTGCTTTGGGTGCTGACACAAGTTAACCTCAGAACACAATTCTTCCCATATTTAACAATTGGTCTGAGTATCACAGTCTATTAGCGAGACTCAGATGACCTTCAGATGTATTATTGCCCTTTCTCTGTTCCTCAAAAAGTTAGACAGCCATATATGGGGCCTCAATCTAATTAAAATGATCCTAACTACCTTAATATATTTTCTCTGCTGAGGCAACTGCTAGAGTGAAGGATTTGATGGTACCCATAATGCAGAGCCTCAATCTGATTTAGAATTGTTCTTGTTTTCTCTGTCTTTGCTGCAGAGAAGACATCATTTTTCTAAAATGTTTTTTGTTCTAAAAAGAGTATTAAAACACAAATTAAAAGGCTTTGGGGAGAGATTTATTAGCAAATAGTTATGAATATAAGCTTTTTTCACTTTAGCTTTCTGATTCAAAAGGGAAAAAAAAGAAACATTAGATGGTTCGAAGTAAGTTTCACTTCCGAATGCTGACAATAGCATAGATATTTCATTGAATGCAACATGATCTGGATGAAGTAAAGCTCTCTGCCAAAAAAGAACATGTGGAAGAAGACAGGATATAACGACCTCACTAAATTTACCTATGTTGGCCAAATGAATGAAAATAGAATTGCAAAAGCAGGTGGTTTTATATTCATAGACATTCTTCTACTGCATCTTTTTAGGCACTTTACCCTTTTTCATCTGAGAAATAAACTCTTGTGTAGACATTGCAAACTCCTACACTCTAAGCAGCACCCAAGGCGTGATGAGCTTGCACAGTAAAGCCACAGAACACCAATAAGAAGCAAATGCAGTAAAATGAATGTTATCAGTTGATAGTGGTTTTCTCCTTTTATCTACATCTACAACCATGTTAATTACAGTTTTTACTGACCGTTACATACAAACTTTGGGGACCAAATCAGACACTTTTTCGGAGCTGTATCATCCTATTACAACTCCTTGGTATCTGTGGATAACAAACGTTCTAAAGCTAAACTGGCTTTTTGCAAACTGCCACAAGCAGAATGCAAGTGGAAAATGCAGGGTTTTGAAGAAAACCAGGAGGAGATTTGATTTGAAAGAAAAGATACGCACTGCTGATTTCTCTGTCATGACCTATGAATGTATACTTGGTTTTGGTAGATTTTTCCATGTGACTGGGAAAGCTTTCCAGGATACAATGGGTCAAGGCTCTGCTAAGGCCTTCCACACAGGCAGAACTCAAGAAAGTAAAATGGGGCACAGCGTCTTCATTAAAGAGACTTTGGGGATTTTTTTCCTCTAACGCAATGTCATCATAGCATACTCTTTCTGAAACTAGGGTTTCTCTTTCAGCCTGACAATATCTACAGAACATCAAACACAAATACTTCCTCAAGTATCAGACAAAAATACCTCTTCATCCCACAGGACCTTATTATCTGAAAAAAGGTTCAAAAGATACCAAAGCTAAAATCAAAGATTAATCCAAAATAATCTTTAATATGTCCAAATTGACATATCTTTTTAAAGACATTTTTGTACTCTTCTTACTTATGCTTTATATTCTTTTGAGGCTCTTCTAAATATATCTTTTTCCACTGCTTGATGCCAGCCTCTTGAAGTTGATGTACTAAGGCTTTCATTGATTTCACTGAGCTTTAGAATCAATATACAAGATATACCTTTGTACATTCTCTTCAAACATACCATTTTAAGTGCAAAGGAAAATAAAAGAGCCTGAAACAGTTAAAACAACTTGAAAACTTATCTCAGAATGGTGAAGTAGCATGACAAAATGATAAAGGTTATCTTAAGGAGTAATTCCTTCTTTATTTAATTTCTGGCTCCATATTATGTTTCTACAAACAAAGCTTTCTTACAAATTGGAATTAAACTGTTTCTGTTTTGCATCTTGCTTTATTTCTGTTCAGCCAAGGGCTATTAGCCCAAACACAAGCAATGCAGCCTAATTTGTATCACTTACACTTCGGAAATTGGCCTTTAGAACAGTGCGTACACAATAATCAAGTCCCATGCTGCCTCTTTTTGTGAACATTAGGACTGAGGTTATTAACTTTCTTTAAAGGCCAACTTAAGACTCTGTGACAGACCCTGTCTTTCTGCTTTACTCCAAGATTACACCTCGGAGCATCATAAAGGCAAAAACTAGCAGTAATGCTTGAAAAAAGAAGACTAACAAGTGCATCGTTGTCACTATTCAAAACACAGTTTTGGATAGCACTGCTTATATGATCTTTATGGTATTTTACTGTGAAAGTTTGCCAATTTTCTGCTAATAGAAGAATCATGACTTGGGAACCAAAGTAATGCAATCTGTCTTGACAGTACCAGTATACTGTTATTAGTGCCTAAATGTTGAAAACAATGTTTCCTATGCAAATCAGCTTGGAAAAGAAAGGTGAAAGTTCTACATGTATTATTCATAACTATCTCTCAGTAGTAAAGGTTATTGAATGGGTACCCAGCCAAGAGGACATATTCTGCAGATGGGAAAATTTTATTTTCTCCCCCTACTGCTTCCCAAGGTTCTTATGGCCCATTTTATTTTACTGTTTTTAAACTCAGGAAAGGTGTAATCTTTCAGGCTAGGCTTCCATGCTGTTCCCCTTGGGCCACCAGTTCCCACCACACTGACTCAGTTTTTCCAGAGGCAATGCCTCAAGCTAAATTTACTGTACAGGGAGCCAGAGATCTGTCACAAGTCACATGCAGAAGTTAACTTCAGGTATTACAGAAAAACTTGCAAAGCCAAAAGTAACAAGTAGCCTGTTTCTGGAAAGGTTTGAGAACTAGTATGAAACAGTTCCTTTTCCTACATAGTGTGTTTACTAAGGCTCCCTTCACACTGTGGAAAGGGTTTGGAGAGTTGTTATTTGGGAAAGGAATGAAGACATGACTAATCAGCTAATTAATATACATTCCTTTCCAGAATCAGCACCAGCTATAGGCTTGCCAGTCACCTAATAAAATGCTCTAAGTCTCTCAGTCAAGATCTCTTTATTTTTATTGTGAAGTCCATTTTCAAATACGTTCAAAGCAGTCAAAGTTTGGCACATGAATTGCATAGAAGTATTTTTAGCATATTTTTCCTCAACATTTGCAGTATTTCCATGTTCCTCAGACCTGTGAGTCATACTAGAGGAAGGCTTTGGACCTAACATATGATCCTGGGGGTTTTGCCTGTGTTCAGTGAAGCCAATTTGAACACACAGAGCCAATCTGACGTTTCCCAGAGTTGCTGGATTTATTGGATTTATTGTGAGTGCTTAGAGTGATTGGACTGTCCAGTAGATACATTGCTTCCTAGAAACATCATGGATATCGCTCTCCAGTAACTGTGCACATCCCTGCTCACACAGCACATCCTTGCTGCCTGGAGTCCAGGAACGGAATACAACTGCTGGAAAGCATGGGCAAGTCCCCTCCTTTTGTATGGAGCAGACCAGGATTACCCTGGACACGATGATACAGCAAGCCCAGGGCACCAACACAGAGCTTCAGGGCCAGGAGGCAGCCAGGAAATGGGCACAGGACAGCCAAACCATCTCCTGAGACAGCAGATCATAACCTGAGCACCTGCTGCCTGGATGCTGCTCTTGCACAGCAAAAAGGAAGGTGGGGAGGTATCTGGGAATACCCAGACAGAAGGGGAATTGTAGATAGGAAGATACTGCGGTAGGGAATTTTAAATACAATTTTCCTTAGGAAGTCTAACACAATTAGGAAGAATTAAAATATCTAATTTCATTTATTGCTGATTTTGTTCCGTGTTCACCAAATAGTTTTAGATTGTATTTTGCAAGTTGATTGCTATGATTATACCCTGTAAAAAAATCAGAATATTGTAATTGGCTATGTATTATTTTACATATCAAGACAAACCTAATATGTTTCACAGCTCTGCAGGATATGACATTACATGCACATTTCAGTTTTCATTCCTACAGTTCAATGCTTTTTAACAAATTATTTTCTTAAGGATTTCTTAAGGCTTTGTAGTTTAGGACTGCAATCTGCTTGCTATCCACAGGGAGTATTACCAGAGATTAGCAGTACTTAAACTGATGAAGGAGATATGTCATGTCTCTTTTGCATCTGTATAAAGCTACAACTTTAACAGATTGGCTGCAATGGGCATAACAATTTGATAGAGATCCTTTCTCTGGGTTTTTTTTTTTTTTCTTTGCAAGGTATAATAGTTCTGTCTTTAAACCATGAATCCACAACAAACCAGTTGGAGTGGAAACCTTTACCGTATTGTAAAGCTGGGAAGCAGCATATCATTAGAAATTCATGGATCTTTTCTAGCAAAAATATTTCTCTGCCTTTTGTGAATCCCAGAATACATATATTTTTTAAAGTGGATAAACAAATGTTGAATTGCACATAGGTTCAAACACAGAGATGGCAATATGTGTGACTGTGTTTTCCAGGCAACTGTATTAGGCAGAAGGTGAAAAAAATCAGGAGCATCTGCTTCACAAAGGACCTTAGAATTTCTATTAGAAGTCTCTCTGGGGTTACAAATGGTCTCGTTTGCAATTTCAGTACTGTATCAAGAATATCAAAGGGGTGTAGCAGGAGGGAACATTAACACTACTTCTCTTTCTCTTTTGTCAGCATGGACATGTTTTCTTTAGCAGTGAGGGTTTTTTCCTTATTGATCTTTGTTTGCTCAGAACCTCTTGACTAATTTCTACAAACCCACGACTGTAGGATGTATCACAGCATGATTTTGCTTCTTATCCAGTTGTTAGGAGGATGGATCCAGCTTTGGGTTGGGTTATTACTCTGTTCTTGCTCTGGACCCTAACCATGGGGCAAGTGCTCCTAACAACTAACTTCTTGCCTTGCCCATCAGGTCTAGAAGCTCTTTCACACAGGAAACTTATTCATTGTTCATTCATTCAGCAGCACCAAAAATCTAAATGCTGTCCTGGCTTACAGGATTAAAAGCTGTTTCAGGTCCTCTTAAAAATGAATGACAAAAGTTCTCTCTATATATTCAAATATTTGATTTTGGAATTGTCTCCAATGACACTTTACTGATCAAGTGAGGAGTTTTTTGTGCTTTCCTACAAAGGTTTGATTTCACAACCCCTTGGGAATATGGAATTATTTAAATAGGTAATCCTGGTCTAAATCTCTGGCAAGTAGGCGTTGTCAACTGTATTAGAAGTAGCTTAATTACATTTGGCCATTCTGTGAGGGAGAGCACAGTCCTGCATTACCATCTCTGGTTATGCACATCACTGTGGACCTCCAATTAGACTGAAACTACGTGCTTACAAGGAAAATGTTAAGCCATCACAGCTCCATCATTATAAACTGCAGCTTTTAAAACCTGGTCTCCTTCTGAAGCTGTGAAATGCATCCTGAGCAATACTGCTGTGTTTTGTTAACCTTGTTTTGTCTTGTGTTTTGATGAGCCACCCAGGGTAATTCAGTCTATGACATTTGTAGGGAAAAAGCAATAAAAGAAGGGGTCTCTTTACCAAAGACAGTCAGCTCTGCAGGGTCGCTGTCGCGCTCCCCCACCATGTTGGTCCCAACACACGTGTACATCCCTGCATCACTTTTTCTGGTGTTGGAGATCATCAGCTTCCCACCACGGATCTGTTTCAAAACAAGGAATGCATTTTTAACTTCAGGTAAACAAAACACATCAGAAAAAGTGCTACCTTCTCAGGCAACAAGTTCCACAACCAAGGCATCCTAAAGTTTTGTTTGTAAATGTATTTATAGCTTTAAAATTATATATCTAAATATGTTTAAGCTGTTCTAGAACACATTTTTATCCCACTGACTAACTTCAACTTACAACTAATTTCAACTGCATTTCATTTTGTTCTTTTGGCTTTCAATAGATTCTTTACGTTTCAAAGATTACATTTCTTGCTGCCTCTTGGCAGCACAGATTACTTTTATTTCTTGCATGGTGATATGTAAAGCACTCTTGACATCTCTCGCAAAAAAAAAGTTAGTTTTATTAGTTTTATTTAGTTAATTTTATTTTACTGGTGTCTGAACAGTTTCCTTGATCACTAATAAAGACAGGTTTTCTCTTTTGTTGAGGCAAACAAACTGAATCTGTCCCAAACTGGGAATTCACCTGACACTTAATATTTTTTTGGCTATAAAGGGTACTTACTAAGTGAAAGACTAGGGCAGTTGAAAGAAAGAAAGTAAAAATTTGCAGCTTGTGAAGTCACAGTGTTAAAGGTTAGACAATGGGTTGCTTCAGAATAATCTGGGAATTTAGCCAAATAAACTTGAGAGTCAGGGAATGATAGCCAGTTCTCTGCCACTCTTTGCTAATCTACTCTTGAGCAGACCCTAGCACAGACAGCCTGGTCCACAAACAGCAACAGCTCTGATTCTTTGGCTTGGAATAATTCCTTAGGCATCCAGAGCCACTAACAAGCTTCCTGATAGCACTTCCATGTTGAGTAAGGTCAGCACTGAATCATTCCATACAACATAAAACTTTATTGAAGAAATATAAATGATGAAAAGCTAAGCATTTAAAAATTAGGAATGAAACATGTTCTCACCCCCTTAATTTATCCCATTTGCTTGCACAGATCATGATTTATCTCTAATCACTTGCTAAGTTAAATATTTCTGCTGGATCCTTTTTCATTCAGCACAAGAAATGAACAGCCACAGAATGCAACCAGTGTTACTCATTTGCTCAACATTTATTCCTTTTCAGGAACCGCAATTCTTTAGAGCATGACTTCAGCCTTCATTTAGACACATCCAAATTACTGCAATAACTATAACATTACCAGTATCATTCTAAGATGTTGGGCTTTTTCCCAGGGATTATTTATGCACCTCACAGATATGACTCCATTTACTTATCAAACACCTCTCTGATATTCTCAGTTTGGAGATCTGAGATGTAGAAAAGGTAAGACCAAATAGGTCAAAGACATCTACTGAGTCCTTCATCTAACTGAGCACCTTCCATGGCCAAATCTCCAGCTCTAATGGAGCTCCATTACACTGAATTTACAAAACAACCCTCAAAGAAGTTCCGAGCTGGAGACCCAGACGAGGAGCAATAAACAGCCTTCCCCCCCTCATTTGGGAAAGCTTGGAGAGGCAAACTGCCAAGAACAACGATGAGTCTCTATGGGAATAAAGGCTTTAAAGCTGTGTAAGCTCTGCTGCACTCAGCTGTGGGCCCTGTGTCTACAGATAAAAAACCACCTGAGTTGTACTCACACTGATCCGCTCCTCCCTGTCATCAATCCGGACTTTATCTTTCTTCCAGTAGATGGTAGGCTCGGGGTGCCCTCGAGGCGGCTGGCACTCCAGTATTGCAGGCTCTCCAGCTGCCACCACCACATCCGTAGGGTTTTGGCGGAAGTCATCCCGGAGCACTAAAGAGATAAACGATGGAAAGAGGAAAAAAACAATAGAGGTGATGACATTGTAAGTGGAAGAAAAAAAATGTAGAAACGCATACTATTAAACAAACAAGTCTCAACCATTATTAGGTGATGACTTTGCATCTTACATTGACTGTAAAAGATCTCATAAATGAAGCTGGGGAGATATGCCCTTTTGTCCAATGGAGGCAGATTTCACATACATGGCTTTTCTTTTCTTTTTTTTTTTTCTCTCCAGATAAGAACGTTGCTCTGTATTTAAGTTAGAAAGACTTGTAGCACCCATTACTCCCGTTAATCTTGACAGGGTCACTTTCCAGCATTGCAAAAGCAGCACTGCAGATTGGATGTTGGGTTCTTCTCATGACAGAAAACAATGTGTGAATATCTGCCTTGCCTGGGTCTCCAATTCCAGCATAAAATAGGTTAAAAAGGGGCAGAACTAATACTGAATTGCAGAGTTACAACTTGATTAAGGGCATTGCCATTATTACTGTTATTATTGTATTTTTGCCACATACATGCCAAATGGGGCACCAGTTCTGAAAGGCCTCAGAGAAATAAAACTGATAGTAATGTACTTCCAGCATATTTATTTCTTCCTTCTATATTTTTAGTTCTAATATTTTTGCCACCTTGACCAGCCCTGTACCACTACATTGAAAAGAAAGAGCATTTAAATCACCAAGCAGTTTGAGAACTAAATGAGGCAACACAGGCTGGCTTCTTATGCAAATCAAGCTTCTGTAAAGGATTAGGTGCAACTAGCTGGCTTCAGTGTGTTAGAATGATATCCACTTCATCCTTATTCTTCCATGTGTGTCCCAGTCTCTAGGTTAATTGACATTCTCATAAACATAAAACTGAAAATAGCTCTAGATGAGCTACTGAAATAGAATTTAGGGCATTGCCCCTCCTTGAATTTCAGCTAAGCATGGCTTTCATTACAGCTTTAAGGCAGTTCTCGCCCTTAATGGAACCAGGGCCCTCTGAGAAATTAGAAAACACTGTATCCTAGTGAAGGGGCAAGTCAGGAAGAGTTCAGCAGAAATTGCTCAGTCTCATTTCATAAGCAGACATAATTTACTGCTTTCAATGTTAATAAAACGTGCCCCATTTTAACATTTGGAACTGAATATTTTTCTTTTCTGTAATAAGCCACAAGAAAAATATGATTAATACCTACAAGAATTGGTCTCTGAATAGTTTGAGGTGAGTGGGCTGTATATCTGTGGCACTCAAAATGACATGGAGGTAACTTTTATTGTTCTCCATTTTGGAATACACAGGTAGATCCCAGATGAAGGAAGGAATTAATTGGAAGTTAATTCCTTTTCTAACACACACACACACAAAAGGAGTGACTATTTAGGTCTCGCTCTTGAAGCATAAAATAAAAGTGACAGTCCTTGCAGCTCTGGCAAGGACCCATAGTCTTCTTAGGTGACACATCCAATAGAAAACTTAAAAAAAACCTCAATCCCCAAATATTTCTGAATAATACAAACCACTTATACACTTCTGATTCACAATAATCAAATTGGCAGAAATGGAATTTATAGAACTTCAAGATGAAATGGAAGAAATAACTTATGCAATGCAGAGCACAGAATTAGTATGATGAAGACCATAGGCTGCTGACTCTTTGAAAGTACAACACTTTGCAAAGCCAAGAAAGTCAATACCATGGGAATGCCAGGGAAAGAGCCAGAAGAAAAATCTTACAAAATCATGTTTTTTAGGAAAGCATCTTCATATGTCTCTGTGACCCCCCTGATACAGAAGGAGAAAAAGTACTTCTAGACAATACCATGCCCACTTTTGTGTAATTGGCAAATAGATAAAAATTAACTTCCTACATTACTATTAGACACAAAATAAATATTATTTTTATTGGCTTGATTCTACTTGCAATTACAGAATTTCAGTGCAAATCCATTAGTGGAAAATCTCCAGAAAATCAGCAGATCCCACCACATAATGGGTTTGTATTCCTGACTCCTAACTCCTGGCAGCAATATTAAGGAAAGCATTTTCCTTGAACATTTCACACTGCTACATGAACCTGACAAACACAGTTTCTTGGAGTGATACACAGCAAATTACATTAACTTTCTCTGAATCATCCCAGCAACTGTGTAAGGTTCCAATCAGCCTCAGAATATGAGGCTAAGAGGTGATTTGATTTTATCACATTCCTTTACCCAAAGTCTCACTGCAAAACTGGCTTGAATAGAAGACAAAATTGATGCTACAGGCTTTGCTTAATCTTGCTCTGTACCTCAGCACATACGTGAATCTTGAATAGATATATCTCACCATTTCCATCTAAAGCATTCTGTGTTTTGAAGGAAAAAAAAATGGTTGGAGAAAAAAGAAACAGGGAAAAAATAAAGCAGTGACAGAAAAGCAAAGACAAGAGAAAAATGCGTGAAATAGAAATTAAAGTGAGAGAATAACTCAGAGAGGAAGAGGGGGAAACACTAACTTTAGGGAGCCTAAAAAGAAAAAGCCAGGTAAAGGAAGGGAAGAAAAGAATAAAAGCAGAGAGAAGAACAAGGTAAAGAGCAAAGGGCACAGGCTGCCATTGCTGTGATTCAGTATTTTAATGCAATCTAACAACAACGAAATAAAGCACAGACGTTAATCTAATCAACCCAGCCACCCCAGAACATCCACGTTTCACCCTGGGAGAGAGGGAGCAGGGACGAGGAGGCCAGAGCATGAGCTGGCCAGCTTGGCTGTCCTCCTGGAGTGGCACAGGAAGCCACAGAAGGAAGGAGCATCAACTGGAAGTTGAGTTCACACGTATTAGCAGAGTAAATGGAAAAGTTGCAGCACAGCTTAGTGCACTCACCATAGCTAATGGTACAATCATCTGTGAAAACAGAAAAATGATTGAGAGCTGCAGAATATTCCTCAGCCAATTATCCACAATTGCTGGGTACTTCCAAATAACTATTAGTGTGCCTGAGCAGACCACCCTCTCCACACACAGGCAAAAGGCTTTTGTTCACTTGAGAAGCCAGCCATCCTTATGGCCCTTTTGGCAGGGCACAAATACTAATGTTTTAAAAATTCAACACAAGCAGCAAAATGTTGCCACCAGCCTCCTCCTCCTCATCCTGTGTTCTTGCTTTGCTTTATTCCAGTTTTACACACAGCTCCCTTGGTGTTTGCATGGGTGTTTCCATACATTCTTGAGCGTTACTTTACATTCTTTACTGTGAGGGTGGTGAGGCCCTGGCACAGGTTTCCCAGAGAAGCTGTGGCTGCCCCATCCCTGGAAGTGTTCAAGGCCAGGCTGGGTGGATCTCTGAGCAACCTGGTCTAGTTAAAGGTGTCCCTACCTATGAGACACTGGATGGTATTTAAGTCTCTTCCAAGGCAAACCTTTCTGTGATTTTATGATTGAACAAGGGGTGCCAAAGAGGAAGATGGCCCCCCACTCTGCCTGTCCACCCTGGGACTGCAGCCGGGCCCCAGGGGCAGCTCCCCCCTGCCAACCCTTACATTTCAAAAGGCTAAGCCTTGGAAGGGCAAAAGCTTCCGGATGGCTGAGCCTCGCTGTCTGAAAAGGCACCGAGGGACTGGAGAGCTGCAGAGAGCAGCTAAAGCGTACACACAGCCGACAATGGCGCTGCGGACAAAAGTTAATTAAAGTTTGATCGGTCTCTTTGTGGCTCAAACAAGCTGATGCTGCTCAAACAAGATAGATGTCTGCGAACAGTCACGGCAGCCTTTAAGGCAGCAAAGCCCTGTAGGGCCATTTCCAGGTAGCCAGGATTGTAACCAGGGGAAGGGAGCACATCCAGCAGCGGCTGTGCCGGGATAAACACGCGGAGCACGCACCTGCCAGAGCGAGGGGTGAGGGGGAAAGCAGCAAAAAGGAGCCCCCGCTCCCAAGGCAGCTGCTAACCAGCACCTGCCAGCTTAGGCCCAAATCCAGGCCCCGGTCAAACTGATGCTCATAAACTCAGGGAATTACATGGAAACCGAATTAATTTCCTCGGCTGAGGTTCCAGCAATTTGTTTAAAGGAAGTGGAGATAAAGCCGCGATGTTTATGGGGTAGGAGGGAAGGTGGCAGGGTCAAAATTATTCTAGGCTAGCTATCCATGCCTTAATCCTTCTTTCCAGCTTTCAGGCCCTTAGAAAGAAAACATTTTTATAGGATTTACATTTACATGATGATTACAAATAACCATCTGTCTGCTTCCACTTTTTCAATCTGGTCCATGTCCCACGAGCCCCCAGCCTGTGGTCAGAGCAGCTAAGCTGGAAGGAAGAAGTGGATGCCCGTCAGGAGGCTTTGGGATAATTGCATTCTTCTCCCACCAGCGCTTGTCTCTCCACCTCCTCCCCCCAGCGTGCACGGCAAACATCTGAAATTACAGGGGACAGGAGGGAGGGAAAGAGTATCTTTGTTGCTTTTTTCAATGAATTATAATGTCTTAAAACACAGCTACATCTGTTGTGCTGACTAAAGGGTATAAAGAGATATCGAGTAAATATTAATGTGCTTCTGTAACTTGGGTCCTGGTAGTTCATCTTCCCCCTCCTGTTTTGTTCTGTGCTTATCTCAGGATAATATTCTCATATAAAGATTTCACACAGTTTGGTCACCTGCCACACCACAAGTAGGTCTCCCCTGATCCAAGGCACTTCCCCACAGGCATTCTCCTAAACCCACTGTTTTGGCACTTCCCTCCTCTGATACATACTGATATGAACAATCGACATGAGTTATTAAGTCCAATAACTGCCCAGATGTCATGCAGTGGACAGATTAAAGGATTATTATACTTTAGGTGGCATATGGTGCAGGGAGGTATTTTAGATCTTGACTAATGTGTGTGATCTGCTGAAATGGTCCCTGAGCAAGCCAGCACTACCTGCTGAAACAGGGTGACAGAAAAAAACCCAAGGGGGCACAGACAACTTTCCTTGTGATAAATAATAATACACTTTGTCTAAAGATGCTGTGCCCGACCTCTTTGTTTCAGCAACCGCCTCTGTCTCATTTTGTAAGGAAAATTGTAACAAAAACACACAACCTAGGCAATAGTCCTAGGCAAGATTCTCAGGGAGTTCTTGAGCTCCCTCTGCATGTGCAGAGGAAAAAGCTGCAGCCAAGAAAAAGCTGCTACCTACCTTTAAAAATATGTATATTATAAGCAGCTATACATTTTTTCCTCCTGTTTTTCCCATTCTTTGCCTATCTCCCGATACTGTCTAGAAGACACGAATGCTAGCCAATTTACCATGACTATGTTCAGTAAAACAGAGCCCCAAGCCCATGATAATAATTTTCAGAGGTGTTCGGACATTTTCAGAGTCTAGTAGCTTCAACAATGTTTGATTAGTAGGGTACCTAGAAATTAAAGTAATGAAGAGAGCAGCACAGAGATACCTGCATCAAGAAACAAAAGGAGAATCTTCTTCCTTGCCAATTCAGGAACTTTCTTTGGCTTCATCCCCTTTTCTCACTATTTCATGTGCTTCTGAACTTAGTAACTTACCCAGTACTTACAGCTCAAGGTAGCTTGCTCTTTATTCTCAGGCCTCAGTAAAGACAAAAGTATGGAAAAAACCCTGACACATCCTCTAAAACTTTTAACTGTTCATATACTCAGGTATATACATACAAAAAATTATGACGAACATTAATATCTAAACATAAAAGCATTGCTTCTAAAGACAGAATCTATTAAACCAGGTGAACAGAGAATTTCAGTGTTGAGGTGGGTGAAGGGACAGTGACAAGTAAGGAGACAGAATCCAAGCAGAGTCAGTGGGAGATAGCTGGCTTTTTGCCTCTCCTCTAAACTGCAGTGTGAGGTGTACCCCAACCAGCTGACTGTACAAAGGTCAGGAAAGAAGACAGACTTTTTTGTTTCTTATTTACAGCACACACTGCAAGAGTCAGACTTTGAAATCTTTCTAGCCCAGTTAAGGGCACTGCCGACCTATTTTCCCTTTTGCACAATTACACAGGTATACAAGTGATAGTTATTGCAGACTTTATGATTTCTTTCTGATTTTTTAAAGGCTGCTATTTGGGCTGAAATAAACATATGCAATACAGTCTGAATATACTTAGTGAAAAATTGTATAATCTCCTTGCCTTTCTTGTGATTCATTGTGATCACTTGAATGCAATCTGACATCTCTGTAATTTTTTTTTCTGAAAGATGTTACATGACTACCAGATAGCATGAAGAGTGGAGATTTTTCTAATTTAGAACATAACATATTTATGTTTAAGCCTCCTGATTGAAAACGAAGTTCTATCAACTGTCTTCCTTGCAATGAATCCCCGATAACCTTCTCCCTTTTTTAAACTCCCACCTCCTTCCACCAACGAATTCTGAATGCTGCAGTTAACAGTCAGCAATCTTATTACCCATCTGCTATAAATCTTCAAAAGCATCACTGTGTTTTGACAGTCAAGAAAGGCAAAGGGAAGCAATAAGCATAACCAAGTATTCTTTATGAATGCAAATATCCTGAAGACCACATTTAAGTAATTTCAGAAATCTAAAGCTATACAACGTAATACGTTGAAAAATTTTCTCTGGGATATAGAGCAGATTTCTTTTTTCTTATTCTTAAAGCATAATCAGTCTTGATGAATGCACTGCACAGATTGCTAATGTGAACAAGAGACACATTACTAGGAGTTTTATTTCACTGAAACTGAAAACCCAACTACTTGCTTAAAGTTCAGAGACTTTCTAAAAGAACCGATACCGTAATTGTAGACAACAAACTTTAAAAAAGTGCATGGTCTGCTGTAAGTCTTCAAATTCAACATGGATCAGACATTTAGCAGTTTAACTCAGATCTCAAGACAGCTTTTACATGATCTTCACTTTTAATGGACTATATATTCAGAAAGTCATGGGCATTACACAAGTAGTTATTTACTTATTTTTTTATCAACTAATGTGAATATCAGATGTGGAAGCGAGCACAGCTTAAGGAAACTCCATCTGAAAATTGAAGGGACACTTTTTCTGTCACTTTTATGCCAGAATGTCTTCTTTGGAGCAGGAATATGGGACTAGTTTCACCAAAAGCACTAGAGACTCTTCAAACCCCATCACCTATGCTTCCCTCTCAACAACGCAGTAGGGAGGATCGTGTTTAGGAAAAGAGGAAATAAACCACAATATCTCCTCGGCTACTGTCATAAAAGGATAGATTGGACTTGGTCTGTTTGCCTTTGGTTGCTGAACAACTTAAAAAGAAACTTAAAAGAATTAGGAATATATAAAAAATTTTCAAAAGCAATGGCATCCAAAAAACCTCGGATGTTACTGATATACAAACAAAATTCTGGTGGGAGCTTTTCACCATGTGCTTGAGAAGAGCACACAAGAAACTGTACACTATGAATCTATGTGTACAGTAGAGAGATTCCCCAGAAAGTACAGATTTAACTAGTAAAGTTCAGAAACTACAGTATATTAGCATGCAGGTTTGCTGTTGTGAGTACAAAAGTGGTACCTGGAGCACTGTGCTCAACCTAATGAAAGCTGCCTAGAGTTTGACACAGCATTGAGCAATTGAATTTTTTCAGTTTCTAAACTGAAGTTGCTTCTCCTACAACCACTTTAACTCCATCAGTCCCCTGGGCTTCCAGTTCGGGCTCAGCCAAAACACCTAAAATGTACATGTGCCCTCGGTAAAACAAAGGAATAAGAGCAGCTGAGAATCATGAAAATGAATACAAATGAATGAATATTTCTCGTATGAGAAATATAGAATGTTACATGCTTCATTTAGCCAATATAATACAGGCTGCAATCTCAGAGCTCCACTGAAGTGTGAATAGCCTCTAATAAACTTCTTGTGTACACATGCACAACACATACACAACAGCTGGGATGCTTTCCCATCTTGGCAGGGGGCACTGCCACACTACTGCTATACTTCAGTCACATTAGGCAAAGCATCAAACAAAACAGGCCGTTACCCAACATAGGAATCCTCTTCCATCCATCCCCCACTTCTCCATGCTGGTCTCTATCTGTTAATTATAACCTAAAACTCATGTATTCAATTTTTTGTGAGCAGGATTTTTTTTTTTTTTTTTTTTTTTTTTTTTTTTTTTTTTTTTTTTTGTTTTTTTTTTTTTGTGCTTTTGTGCTGCTCCCTTCAGAAGTCAGGATTGAAAATGAGATATTGGAGCAGACATAGCAAGGCACGTATTCCTCAAAAAGCTTTTGTAACTCCATCACAAGGGGGACTGTGCAGCCACACTTCATCAGACACGGAGCGTGAGATGCATCCACAGCTGGTACACAAAACCAGTGGGAGCCGCCTGCTGCTTCTCAAATACCTCCCTTCCTACCCTACAAACTGTCCCCATGTCAATGGGCCATTTTGGAGTGCTTGCCAGATGCCATTTCAACAGGCTCCATAGGCCTGGCTGGCCTCACGTGCTCTGGAGAAAGAGGCATGTCATGGCAGACAGGATCACCACTAGAATCTCCTTCTAGACCTGACCTTTAGTCATCAACCTTCTGAAAGGCTCAACTCTTTCCATTCTTTGGTAGAATTTGTGCCAGCAAATACAGAATGGGAACTGGAAAAGCATAAAACGTGCTCACATGGCTGTCACTGAGGCATGTCCAGTCAGCATGTCCAGGCACCCCCTCTGAAAGAATTTACAACAAAGCCCCACCTCCTAAAACTCCTCTATCACTTATGTTCACATATTATTTTAATTCAATATTTTAATAATATCCAATAAATTAAAGAAGTAAGGAGCCATGGCCTAGACAAACTGTTCTTTAGAACATCTACTCTGTCATCTCTTAATGCAATATAACTTTTTCTTCTTCCTATGTTGTGGTTGCTTTTGAAGTTTTGCCATTGGATTCTTCCTTCAGAAGAAGAATTTCAAATTCTTTCAAATTTAACAATGGGCCAAAAAAAAATGTTCGAGAACACACTTTCTGGATTATCTTGAAAAATGGAGAAGAATTTATCTGTCACTTGTTATCATATCATTCTGCATAATAAATTTAAGTTCCCAGAGCTCTAAAAAGAGAAGGAGCAATGTGATATCTAGAACCTTTATTAAAGTGCTCTTTGGATGAAGTAGTTTGAGTTCTGTCAGCATATTACCAACTAGGAAATAATTCACAAACATCTAGATAGAACAGTAGTTTTCTATGGTTTAAACATGAAAAGAAAGCCTCGGTTTTGAGATTTTATGCAAAACAAAGAAGCTAGTGTAATTTGCCAGTAACCTTTTGCAGTTTTGATCTATTCAAATAGAACAAGGAATTATTTCTATACAATATAAAATATAACTCTCCCATATGTTTTCAAAAGTAAAAAAGAACATAAGAGTTCACATTGCCCTCATTATTATTCACTACATGATGCAAGAGGAAAGAAAAGAAAAAAAATTAAAGAAGCGGGAGCAAAGACCAACCGTAATAGCCTGAAGCAACAATTTTGAAAGGGGAGTTTAAGCACCCAGAGAGAGACCAGAACCTGGATGTCCATCTCCACCCTCCAGTCACACTGTGCTGTGCCTGAGACTCCAAATGACCTTCAACTGAGGGGTTGCACTCAGACACACTGTTGAAAATATACTAGCATAATGTTGGGGATTGCAGTAAATGTGAAACTATTTTTTTCCTTTTTTTTTTAACTAATACCACTGTCCCAAAGGACTATTTAATGTACAACAAATTTTACATAATACAAAAACGACGAGTACAAGAAAGTAGAATAATAAAATAAAACCCCCACGTGCCACACATCCTTCTAAACCCTTGGTGCTGAATATTCCTCTGGCAGTTCAGTACAAGAGAACTACAGGGTAACTACAGATCTGCTGACTCCTTTAAGTTAAGAGAAAATTGACGAAGAGCACAACACAACTGTGTACCCCAGACTATAGAAAAGCAGCAATTGGAGATGTGCCTCTGAAACAGCCTTTAAGTTACCCAACAGCTGGAACGGCCCTTCCTATGAAGGGCTTGCGTTCCTCTGAAGGGTCTGAAAGACCTCTGTTAATCCCACAATTAGAATACAAAATCCATTTTACAACCTCTCCTCTTCCTCTTACCTCCCTTCCAACTGCAAGTGTAATAAAGACTCTACTGCAGCTCAGACAACATTTCATAACTAAATGTTGAAACAGATTTAAACAGAAACCTTCCAGCAATTTTAAGTCACTCCTTTCCCTCCTCAGCATGGAATTTACTAGACACACAGTACCTGTGTCTGCAGTTTCCACAAACCAGTTAATTTGTGTACATTTATAGAGATACTGTCATTCTTTGATTGCATTGGAAAGCAATCCAATGCTATACCAACTAGATAAAATATTCAAGCACCATATGATAGACAAAGCAGAATATTGAAAGAGGCAGATTAGATTATTAGACTCGACAGGATTGGATAGAGGGAATTTTTAGCCTCCACCACAGTATTCACCTGGGATAGATTTTAGGCCAAGTGCTACAAACATTTCCTTCCATGCCAATTAGAACAGGGAAAAAAAAAAAAGGCAACAACTCCTGTTGCTGAGGATCTTTAACCCAGATCACTCTACTGACCCAGTTCACAGCTCAGATTCATAAACAACTGAGAGAATGACAAGCTATTGCAAGCAGAGGAAATAAGTGGCCAGGAGAGAATAGTACTACTTAAAGCAGATTTTCCAGCAAGGAAAATGTGTTGTTAAACTATGCAGTATGCTTTCCCCATATTTAGACTAAGGAATTTAGAATAAGGAATATATAAAATGCAATAGCTCATATAACCAGTGCATGCTGTGGGATTTCTCTGAGACCAGGAGAACTGGAAACATGCTGCAGTTCACTTGTGCAGCTTCAATTAAGGCAAATTGAATTAAACTCTCCCTTGAGGAGAACCTCTGTAGCTCTGCTCCTCCTTTTCTGAACAATTCCAGATGTAGGTGTAGAACATTTTCAGTTTCTCTCTGAAGAACTCCACATGTCTGTCTGTGCTCACATGCCTACAAAGAGGTGAGCTTTTGGTGGAGAAAGCATGGGGCACTAAACAATGCTCAGCCAATAGTTGGTATGTGTCTGATTTTACAGCTCAATTCTGTTCCCAGGGGGTTCCTTCCTTCCTTAGGAACAGACAGGTCTGCTGGAAACAACTCAGCAGAGATGGAAACACTTCTGCTGAGCTTCTGAACAAATGGAAGTCTAGTACTCTGTGGCTCATATTCCCACAGCCAGTAGCTCTTTGCTTTCCTTCTCTCGTATCCAGAATTTATTACCTGCTTAATAGTTCCTTTTTGCTCTTCCTTTTGAGCATCTATTCAACCCAAGGTACTACTCAGGCCTCCTTTTCAAATGCCACCAGTACCCTGACTTCTGTTGCAAGGAATCATCCTTCCACTGCAGGTCTGCAGGTTCACCTTAACATTTTGAAGCTCAGAGACCAGAACTGCCACTGAGGACACACCTTTGGGTCTGGCTCAAAGAGGAGTGACAGAACTCCTGCAGGTCGAATTGCTGGCCACAATTCATGATTTTTCTCTTTCAAGCAGGCATCTGCTAGAATTTTCTTTCCCCCACAACAGCAGGGTTTAGGAGACCAGCTCCATTTTACTGAAACTCAGGAACGCTTTCACCACCTGCAGTGGCCTTCCTCACTCCACTAAAAGGCTGTGACATCAATGTAATTATTTATTCTATTTTTTTTTTTAAATAGCAGATCACAGAGCTATCCCATGAACAAGAGCCTATACTAAATCAGCACAACTAATACTTTGCTTAACATTTTAAGATTTGTTTTCTTCTTCTTTTCTAATCAAACATCTCAGGGCACTGAGGTACAACCCTCTGTCTTTGTCAAATGGCTAAACAGAAATGCCAACTTTGGCAGAGGCGAGGCAGTAAATTCAATATGTAGCTGAAATTACTGAGCATGAGCACTTTAAATCCACATCATGCAGGATCTGAACATCATCTGAATGTACATTTGAATTTAAATGCAGGCAGCGTAGAGCTGTTACGTGGGAATTTACCTGTGATTTCTGGGCATCCAGGAGCCTGGACTGCAGACATTCATCACTGTTACAGTGGGCATGTCAGGAGAGCTGGCAGTTCGGATTCAAATCCCTACCAGTCCTTTCTAAAATAATAAATCCAAGATATTTATTCAGAACCTGCCTTCAGATCCTACTGGCAGTGGTAAATCCATTAAACTTTGCTTTCACTGCTCATGATGTTTATAAAAATAGTAGGTGGAATTACAAACCAGCAATACAAAGCTTGGTATTTTTTCTCCTCGGATGTAATAATGAGCTGGATAAGAACAAAGTTGACCCAGGGATTTCAATACAGAAACTTTCATTGGAAGCCTGAGCAGTAGTGTGCAAACCCATGTTTTTATGTCAATATAATAATGGCATTTCTACGCCTATTAGTAAGTATAGATCTACTGCTGAATTCATGGTTGAAGTGACATCATAAAATGAGTTATATTTCTTCTTAAACTATATAATTAACTCTTAATGAACCCTTTCCTTTTCCCCAGTAAATTCAATTTTGTCTAATCCTTGGGTTTATGGTAATGTTCAGCTCATTAAAATGTTACTTAAAACTCATTAAAATGCACACTGAGAGGTAACAGCTTCATTGCAGTAATATGTTGTAAAAGAAAAAAGAATGCTTTATTATCATTTAATTGTTTCCAAAACTGAATACATTTGCATAGTGATGAGGTTCACAGGATATTTTCAGTAGTACTCAATAATTAAGCAGCTCAGTAATTAAAAATGCATTTTCTAAAAATAATTTTATGTTCCTGCTTACTCCCTGTTGTTTTTTTCAATTGGGAGAAGTGTTCATGTTGATACAGTTTACAGAACTGAGCAATAGTGATACCTGAATTGACATTAAAAAAAGATAACAGTTAAAGCCCTTGGTAAACTTCTGTTTCAAAATAATAAGGCAAAATTGCCACCAATATATATTACAAGTCAGACTTCCTAAGTCATATAATATCCCTCCAATCACTTCTTCAACACCAGGGAAAAGCAGGAATTATGCAGAGGCCTTTCAACTGCAAAGCCTTACTCCCATTTTCATAATTTATTGCTACCACACATTTGCACGTGATAGAATCCCTGAGCAGAGGTTGGCTGGGCCCTGGACTTGGCCAGTAATAAAATTCTGGCCAAAAGTGTGCCTCAGGAGTAGAATTTGCCTGTACTGTAATGGTGGATATTATTATATGGTTAGGTATGTGGTTCATAGATTTATACTAAACATGCAAGTCCAATCACATTTATTTTACCCTTCTACTGGAATAAATTGCTGTGCTGGTTTATAAAAATTGAATGTGGTAATTCCTAGTAACGAGTAAAAATGGAATGACAAAATGGTCATAAGCTAGAGATAGAAGTTATATCTTCTCAGTAACCTCAGCACAAGGAGTGTCTGGGGTGCATTATTTGCCACGTGACATTAGGGTAGAAGATATTTTGCTAACTTTCATTTCAACTCCTGAAGAAGGGTTGATAGAAAAGCTGACACACCTTGCCAGGGTACACAGCCCAGACTCTTAGATGGGAAAAACAGAACTTGGAAGCCTTGAGTCAGTCAAGGAACTGTCTAATGCAGCACCATTTAAGATGTCTTGAAGTATTAATTTAATGCCAATCACTGTTCTTTTCTATGGCTTTCAAATATTAGTTCTACTTCTATAAAACAGATACTCTTTTTTTAACCTACAGATATCACAATGCATTCAATATGGATTTTTCCGACTTGTGAAAGTTGATTAGCATGCCAAAGACACAATTAAACTTAAATACAGATGCATCAGGATAGACATGTTAGTGTAAGGGGAACAAAGAAAAGTGGTCTGTGAGCTTTCAATCTCCATACCATTAGTGGGGAATAACAGACTAGAACAAAAATAATCTAAAGAAAAAAAGAAGTGAAGTACTAACCAGATTTAGCAACAATGGCTGAAATTATTGCATGTAATAGGACAGAATTTCTGTGACAATACCATGCTGGAATGTACAAAATGAAAACCAGTTATCTGGTTTACCATAGATTTCCTGGGTGAGTCTGGACAATTAACTGATCTCAGATCCCAGATGCAAATGAATTATCAGACTTCTTTGGCTCCTTTTGTTGATTATTTAAATAGATTGGTCTCATCGATCTTTACAATCTCCTCTATGTACTTTCTGTAGTTCCTCACACAGTGGTCCAAATGACAATTCTATAATGCCTAACTTAATAAAATTTATAAAAATAAGTCCAGGGCATTTATTCAATGAGATACCAGTCTGTGGGTTGAAAATTGTTGTTTAATATATTAAGTCAGGTCATATTTCTTACTTTTGCTTTCGATACTCATTTATAAATCTAACTTTTCTGATGGAGATGCACATTAGTATTTCTACACTAATTTACATCTCATATTCTCAGTTGTTTCAAAAGAAAACAAATAAAGTGTCTTTTCAGACGAGTAAACAATCTCTCATTTTATCTTTATTGCACACACTAGCAGATAAGTTAAGTCATTTCTCCCAAACACTCAGCAAGATGGAAATAAATAATTCTGAAAATAAATAACTGGCATAATAAGAATTAATGTTGAAAACCCTCTCCATTGTATTCTCTTCTATTAAGTAAAAATAAATGATATACCATAAATATAAACCAGAAGATAGATGGTACACTGAGGAAAAAAAAAAAAAAAAAGACGTAATTACTTATTATATTTACTAGCTTTCCTCAACATAAGCACTGTGTAAACTGAAAAATCAGCAACAAAGGTTGTGGGAAAAAAGAAGTAAAAAGTGTACTAAAGCCTTGGTTTTCAGTTGCTATAGGTAGAGGGACAAGTGGACAGCGTACAACTGATATTAATGCAAGATTTGTGAAATCATGGCTGCACATATCCAAACCTCTCAAGCAGAAATTCTTGCGTTAATTTTATGAACACAGAAGCAACCATTTTGTTTCAGAGCTGATATAATAATTTTAAAAAGAGGAGCACAGAGAAACAGTTCTGTCTTGCTGCCTGAGTCATTTTGTTCACTGCATCCCTCTGTGAAGCTGGAGTGAGGTGAGGTGAGATGTGCTCACCAGCAGGACAGGATGGGAGCTCTAACAGGAGCGATGTGCTGCTGGGAGCTCAAAGTGCTTGAAGAATTTCAACTCACCATTTCAGGTTATTTTTAACTTGTAGCAAGGTAACTGCCAGATACAAACAGCATTTTGTACTATCTCTTGGTATGATACAGTGGTCATTTAAAGGCATCAGATCTTTCCTTGTTAAAACACTGTGTAATGAATTATTCTATAGTGCTTCCCTACTGGGGCTGTGCTGCATGTTGCCCTTTCCAAAGGCATGACGGCTTTTAGCTAATGAACTTATCTCCAAAGGACCACTGAATACCCTGTGGGTCACATAATGAAAATGGAAGACTTGAATGAGGATTTCAAAGTTTTGTTTCCACTTTTACTCTGTATCAAGACTAAAGACACTTGAGTCACAGAACCTCCATGCTGATTAAAAATTTTGTTCAAAACCACTGGAAGTCCTTCCATTGCCTGCTTGGAATGAGTCTTAATCATAATGATGGTTCCTGGAGTGGAAATACATATCCTGACTCAGTTTAAGACTCAGATTTTCACTGTCTTTAGTCAAAGCAAAACATTGGAAAAGGCAAGCTGAACCGTATATTCCCATATCCCACTGGAAAATCTGTAAAGTAATAATGGAAAAAAGGGAGAGGAGGAGAGGGGAGGGGAGAGGACCCCCTCCAAAAACAAGCCAAACCCAAATAGCAGACAAAACTGGTTTTACATTTCTGTTTTCCTAGTATTTTCTGCAATAGTCATAAAATGAGGTTCATTGGTAAGTAACAATACTCACCCTCAGGTTCTAAAACACATCCAGAAGTATGAACTGTGTTTCAAATTTTTTTAATTACCACAGCTTCTATGTACCTTAGTCTATATTTTACATTTCTTTTACAAAACACCAATTCTTCCACCTCAGGAGCTAATTGTCAGTGGTATTTAGCCTCACCACTGAAATCAGGTGTGCTCAAGGCCACACACCAGCCTCACTGGTGTCCTCCCCAGCAATACACTCTTTCACAGCTGCTAGAAACTTATATATAAACACAGGCACAATCACATCCCATTCTTCTTAATTCTTTAAATTCCTGAATATTTAGAAGTTCTCAGGCTTTCCAACCTACATAGTACTAAAAATTTCTCTAAAAAGGAGAGTGTCCTCAATTTGGCCCAAATCATGAGGTGCCGCCTGTGATCAGAGGATGCTCTGAAAAATGACTACCCAGGATTCCCTTTAACTTTTGAAACACGAATTTGACTTCTGTTGTCTTCATCATTTGTATAGGTTTCTGCTGTTGAGATTTGTACTTATTGCTGCTTTCAGACTATGTAAAATGGCATATCTGCCAGAGATTTTAGAAATCTTTCTAGAGACAGGGAAAAAAATTAGAAAAAGGGAAGGAAAGAGAAGAGAATTAATGGGG
>VWZT01004908.1:141156-154981 GCA_013397055.1 Pachycephala philippinensis | reverse complement strand
TAGTCTGGATATTTTCGCATTTCTTATTTAAAATACTAAAAATCACCTGTTCAAACTCCCCATTCTCCACCCCCTAATGAGAGTTGTTAGTAAAAAGAAGCGGCCCAGCCCACCCCCTGACGTCTTTAATTGACTTCCTAGCGAGTGTTATCAAGAGGCACTGAAGCAGTGCTAATGGTGCCTGCAGACTGCTCACACATGGCATGGCTGGCATTCCTTGGACCTTAAAAGGGCTAATAGGAGAGTGTAATCTCCCCTCAGCATGGAAGCAAAGACCACGAGTGATCTGGAAAACACAAGTAATTAGAAAGTATTCTTCCCCAGATGGAAGGGAGGTGGGAAATGAAGATAAAGCTGGTACCCAACCATGGAATCTCCTATTATGGAATTTCTAAGCACAACAAAGTGTTATGTCAAAGCGTGTGACATTCAATACTGAAAGGAATAAGTCCATCTCACACAGAAATGTGAGCTTCTAGTTTTTACCTATGACTGAACACTTCACAGAGAAGTATACAATGGGAGTTACAGAGAGAGGCAGCTTTTAAGAGTTTTTTTTTTCTATCAGCATTTCTCCAATAACTTCAGTAAGACCTTTGAACATGGTATTTTTTACTAACATTGGCAACCTTTGAAAATCTAAAGTATTTTCATACTTGAGACTCTGAAGCACTTCATAAACTCTGAATTAGCCTCACTGACAACTAAGAGGAATGAAGAAATATGCAAGTGTTGCTTCACTAAAATAGAATTGTACAAATCACATTTAAAGCATTCAGAAATACTACCTGGGAGTCTAAAACAGGAATTGCAATGCTGCTAATTCAGGTGACAGTGGGAAATTTGATGATTACTGCAAAAAACCTAGAAAATGTCTTTGCATTAATTTTCACTATGCAACAGGCATATTTTTATACTCTAGGTATTCCTAAAATATGTTCAATAATTAAAGTACTTTTAAAACAACATTTTCAAAAGTATTTTCCCGGAAGATTAGGAAAAAAGGAAGGTCAGCTGTGATTTCACCTTGATTGCCCCACTGTGAAGGTAGTGATTCAAGAATGTTAAAGAGTGCACCTAAATAAAAAGGCAGGATGCTGTCACAGATATCTATTTAAACATTTACAAGGGAAAAAAAAGGCCAAGTAAAGCAGAATAAAGTTGACCTTTATGACAAAGAAACTAAAGATATAGTGGGCATGATGTCTCCATTTAGCTGCAGAGTAGCTGATAGCATAGAAACACACATTGATAAAGCTGGACCTCCCTGATGGAGAACACTGGCCCTGCCTTATTTGAATTGTTGGACACTGCTAATGAAACGGGAAGAATGGTGGAGATTTGGTAGATATAACTTACTTGCATTGACAAAAGCCTGTGATAAGATACTTGACAAGAAACTATTAAGGAAAATAAATAACCACAGGGTAAGAGGTAAATTCTTGTTGTGGATTAAAAATTAGCTAAGTGAGAGGAAACAAAGAGTGGTAATTAATGGCTGCTTCTCCAAGTAGAGAGAAGTTAAGAGCTGGGTACCTCAGGGATCTGAAACTGGACAGGTGTTCAATACACACAATTAATGGGTTCAAAGTGGAAATACACTCAAAGTAAAAGCAAAGCAGTGAACAACTCAAAACTGTACTCCAAAGGATAAATATTGCAGAGATCCAGGGATCTCAGGATCCATACAAGGATCCACTGAATTTGAGATACAATACTGAAACAGCAGGCAACATTTAATTTTATACGAAGGTGAAGGTATATAAATTTGAGACCGCTACTGAAGGTCACCTCTGTGCTCCGAATACATTTGGAATAACAATCTAACTGGAGATAAAGGGGTGAAAAAGTCACGAAAGATAAAAGCAATGAACTGCAGCAGTATAACTTGCAGTCAATTTAGATTATTTCTGAACTCCAAAATAGTATTTTACAATTGACACACCAAATTGCAATTGCTTTTTTTGTTCAAATAGTTCTGCATTTTCTCAGCCTAATCACTATCCTAAAATGAGAACTTTTTACAGCATTTTATTTTCAATAAATACAGTTCAACCAGCTGTGTTCATCCTTTTATCTAGCAGTGCCAAAAGTGCCATACAATTATCAACATCTGTTAGAAGTGCTTTCCAAATTTGATTCCAAAAACATGTACTTCTGTCTCCTGCCTTGAATCCAAATATAGAAAGAATAAAAAGCAGCACAAACAAAGAATCTATCAAATACCAGCTGCAATTGCAGGGCACAGCTACAGAGACACATTAAAACTGAGCGTGATCCACCCCGTGTATTTACATCAGCCTAATCCAGCAGGCCCAGGAAACTCTACAGTCAAGATAAACGATGTGAGTTTCAGCACTCAGTAGCAGCCCTGGAGTATTTGCCAGGAATCCTGGGAGAGTTTACATCGTGTTGCCATCATCAACGAATGCCTTTGTCATGCAGACATACCCAAAGAGGACAGCTGGACTGCCTATTTAAAAATTAGTGTAGACAGTTAATGAAGTTAGAGTACCAAAAGCGCAGAACATCCAACTGGCAATGCTAATAACTTTTTTGATTAACATTTCTATTTTATGGCCACTTGGAGTGAGGACCAAAGCTTAATCTGAGCAGATTTTCATCTACCCTTCTCCCAAAATACAGTACTAAATATTCACTCATTAAAAAAATGGTACTATACTATTCTTTAAACCATAATATATGAATAATTTCTCTGCTGCACTCTATAGTCATACAAGTAATTCTGACAGTACTCCTACCCATCCAGTAATCTCAAAATAAGAGTTTGGAAAGACTGAGTTAGGTTGGCTGCACTGGTCAGATGTGGTCATGCAAAAAACCTGCTTGCTTTAAGTGCCCAAGGAAGGTATATAAAAGAGCAGAGCTCTTCCTAAAGCAAGACTGCTGAAGCTCTCCAGCTGTCTCCTTGACATGAAGCACTGAAATAAGACTTGATTTAAAACATATATTAAAAAAAAAAAAAAAAAAAAAATTCTATTTAGTTCTTTCCAAAGAAAGCTTCCCCTTCAGAAAGTATACATCCAGTTACATATGTTTCAATAAAAATAAAAATTCAGCAGTTCTTCATCCATTTAGGTTACCCCAATTGCCTCTGGTAGCTCAGTGCTCACGTACACTTTGCCTTCCCACTGCTCCCTTTTCATGCCTGATGACACAACTCCATGCTCCAACCTGCACTGCAGGCTAACCCTACTACTCTTCTGCTCTCTATTAAATCTGTGCACCCAAAATTCCAGTGAAATGGGTCTCAGCCTCACCCTCCATCACCTCGGATCCTAGGCCAGTGCCTGCTTGCACGTAGCAAGAGCATCTATTTTTCCCAGGAGGTCAAACTGCTCTGGCAGCGCTGTGTCATCTCCACCTGCTGCTGCCTACGGAGGGTGGACATGCTCGGGAAGAGGCAGCCACAAGGTAGGGATCCAGGTTTGGATCTACTTCAGTCTCGTACAGCACCCCCAGGGGCTCAGAGTGGACGCTGCACTCTGTTCATGCAGACAGCACAAAGAAGGAAGGAAGAATGGGGAAGGAGAACAGAGAGAGAACTGGGTGAGAAGAGAAGCAAAGGAGGCAGAGATGGACTCTTCAAGGTTGTCTGATTTTCAGTCTTTCATGAAACGGCTGATTTAATGAGCAAGTGACAATGTGAAAATGGAGAAAATCAATCCTGGTTTTGTCTAGGTTCACATGTGAACACAGTGGGAACAGTAGCTGCTGCCCTGGGGTGACCCATTTGTAAAAGAATGAAGAATCAACCTGTATGTTTGTACGGAGTATTTCCAATTAGCTTAACACATCACTTTCCTAGTATCCTCTTAATGTTTTAAAAAGTACTGAAATGAAATATTTAAATACCTTTTTTTTTTCTTGTGTGGTTTAGCAAATACTGTTTTTGGAGTTTCCAATGGAGCTGGAAATTAATATTTTTTTCCTTCTGATATTTAACTGTTTCAGTTGAATGAATGGCTCTGTGTATGTTATTGTTTAATTGTATATTATTCCTGGTCACTTTAAAGAAACATATCATTTTTTGTATCTTACCTTTTATTTCACAAGGGCCTTTGACCATAGACTACAGATTATCTCTTGTACTTTCTGAGAATTAAATTCTTTCCCCGTATTTAGTAGAATCATTCAAATATCATAATATCCACTTTGCCCTTGAAGAAATCTCCAGGGAAAAAAAGAAATAACATCAAATGAAAAGATAGAAAGCTGTTGTACATTTTTGAGGTAGGAAACACCTGCTCCAAAACTTGACATAGAGAGAAAAAAAAACCTTAGCTTTGCTTTAGATCAACATTTAGATTTTTTCATCTACCTGTAATGACCTATTTAATTAAACATTTTGCTGTAAACAAATAGCTTTCTGCATGATGAGCCAGTACTATGAAATTCAGTGTGAGAGGCCTTCAGTCTCTCCCTTTGAGAAGTCATAAGCAGTAAAAATGACTTTATTAAAAAAACCCACCACAATTAAAAGTTACAAACTCATTAATTTTAGCATTTCATTTCAAGCATCTTAGAAGATTTTAAGCCTGCCTAAAATGTTGTCTCAGATGCTTTGTATTAAGCAGCTGAGTCAGCAATTACCATGCTCACAAAATATGACAGAACAATTGATTACTGCCTCTTTTTTGTGCCTTCCAGATAACTGTTTTCCTTTGAAGTCAGAGGCCAAGAGATAAAACATCTGTTATCCTCCAAAGCACTCTTTTTAACTGGGGGTGTTCCCATGGCCAAGGAAACAGTGGTGTAATTACTATTTTGTTCCTAATAATTAGAAAATTGTTGAATAGATGATGTAAGTATAGAAAAGCTTTTTAGCATGTACAGATATGTGGAAGTATATTGGATTTATTCACTTTTGTGCTCATTTTGCAGGAGTGAACTAAACCAAATCAAACATACACTGATGTGTGTTGATGTTGACACTGGAAGGTGTTGTCTAACTAAGTAAAATAATGCACAGTGGACTAACAACACTTTATTTATCAGAGAAGGCACACAATTTTCCTCTTCCTGAAGTGAAATACAACAGTGTTGTACCAAAATCTGAGGAATAATCCTTAGGAAAAGGGACACAAGTTCAAAGGAGAATAGGGCACAGGAGCTTTGCGTGTGTGCTTTGTTCTGTTATGTGGTACTGCAGCAACACTCAGGGATGTTCTGCATATTAGGCACATGTGACATTAAGTTTTGTTGCTCATGGAAAAAAAGTGTAATCTCCATTGCACAAAAAAACTTTAAAACCTGTCTTCTCTAGTCATCAGTGCACATGAAAAGAGAGCATTAAAGACACAGAACAAATGGGAAGGGAAAAAAAAAACCTTAATGGTTGACTAAACACATCCAGAGAAACATTAAAAATTTATTCTTTGCCAACTGTCACCCCACTATGGGATTTGAGATGTTTGAGTTTTCTCCATCTGTATAAAAGATGCTCCCCTGCACCCATGTCACAACTCCTGAGACACTGAGCCTGCAGGTGTATATGCATCTTAAAATCAGGCCTGCCAGCCTCCAGAGGAAGTTACTTATTAAATAAATATGGATTCTCCTTCCCTCTTTCTTTCGCTCGCTCTCTTTCTTCTCCCCTTCTTTCCACCTTTTTTCTCAGCATTCAATTCTCCCTAGAGATCCTAGGTGGGATGGAAGCAGTGTGCAAACTGCTACAGTGCTCCTTTTGTTTCATCCCTTCACCTTGTAACTTGAACACAGCTGGCTGGATGTGCAGACACGCAATGGGGGCCAGATAAACTCTGCTAGGAAGTGCTCACGTCCCCACTTCGACCCATATTATCCCTGTGACTGAGACAATGGGAGAACAAGATGATGCAGGAATGGAAAATGATCAAAATTGGGAGTGAGGATGGTGAGAACTGAAAGAAGAACAGGCAGGTTCAGCACCTGAGCAAGTGCATATCCCGTATGTTCCAGTGACTCTTCTTAAGTAGCAAGGCTGTGTTTGGAGAAGAGGCAAGCTACTTGTGTGGGATAAAAGGCATATCAAACACACAGCAGAAACTCTACAACTGCTAGTCCAGGGCCTTCTTACCCACAAAATGTAACTAAAGGCATTGTCTTGCTAACAAGAGAGCTATATCAACCTTCTTTTTTTCCCCTAGGTCATATATTTCCTTTACAGAAAATTCATTTATTTACAGGATCTTAACTTTGGACTTTTTGTGTGTACTCACTCTACAACAGCAGACCTAAATTTACCATGTGTAGATCTTTACCTACTCTGGAAAATTTGTAAAGACTTGCCATTAAAAAAAAGTTTGGAAGTACTTATTGTAGGATTCTTTCAATAGTGAAGAACTGCTTTTATCCAGTTATATTTTCTTAAAGTTCATCATTCTTTCTCACCTTTCAAGCACCTAAATCTTTTGCAAGATTATTATTTTTCCCCAATCGTCTTCCTCCTTCCCAGTTCTTTAATATATATGTTAAACATTGCTGGAACTAGTATGCAACTCAAGACAATTTATTTTTTATCTTGTCATTGTGATGAAAAATAATTCTTTATTTCTAATCTATTTCCCAGTTTTGGTTCTTTTTCCTGGTTTGTAATCCAGGACAGTATTTTGTCTTTTATGTGCATATTTTTAAAACCTGACACACAATTTAAATTTAAAATTTTCCCTTGCCACTTAATAGTAGATTAGAGAGGCCGGGGTCTCCTCAAGAAAAGTTATTACTATGTTGTCATTTACAGATGCTTCTTTGGATGTTGTCTTTTGCTTACTATTAAATTTACTTTGTTAGTACTGAGTTAAGGACCACTGTTACCCAAAACTGTTCCAAAAACAATATTACTGACAGTTACAGGATCTCATGTTTTCTTCTAAACACCCCAGTTGTCCTAAAATGTTGCAGGTGCATGACAGAACATACCCCGGATATCCCAGGGCATGGCAGCATTTCAGAAAGCTTTCCAAATTCTGAAACTCATCCCTTTTTTTCCTCAGCTCTCAGTTTAATATCTCACTTGCAGCTTGCACCTGAAATCTGTTCCTGTATGTAAACCAGAAGTGCTGGCACACGTATATGGTGAGTCATTCAGAAACTATAATCACATCATAATTAGAATGCAGTTATCTTCTTATAACTTTAATGAGAGTCACCCTAGTCAACTTCCACGTAATCTTTAAGTAATATACGTACTGAAGAGGTAAAGGTTTAATCCATATTTGAATCAGTAACATATCCAACGTGGCAGGCATAAAATAGCCACTGTTTTTCTTCCATTTTCATTATATACGGTGGGAAATTTGGCATATAAAACAGTTTCCACTGAAAATAAGCTCTTTAAATAAAGTACTCCTTCGAGATTTGCTGTTTAAACTGTCTGCTGTGCATCCACAAGGAGGAGTTGAAGAAGGAAATCTAGAATTGTAGCAAACCACTAAGACAATAACACTTTGGCAGGCAAGCCCCTCCAGATTTTTTGTTGCTCTGAGACACAGATTCATCAGACATTGTAGAAGACTTTTATAGTGTGATGTTAGAGAAGAAAAATAGAAAAGATCATAGGAAAGCTTAGCAAAAATATTGAAAATATTGAAAAAACAGTGATTTTCCTCAATTGGAAAATAAAAGAAACCCTCCCACATCTCTACTAGAAGAAACAACCAAGAAAAATGAACTTAATGTTTTCAAAAAACATTGTTCAGAAGAGAAACAAGAAGACAGAGCAGTTATAAAAGTATTTTGAGGACTTCAAGATTCAGCTACTGAGTAACTTGACCCATTTAGTCCTGCTTTGAGTAGCAGACTGGACTGGAGAGCTCTGAAGGTCCCCTAAAGCCTCAGTTATGCTGTGATTCTCTGCTGGAAGAACTAACTCACATGAGGACAGATAAATCAGAATAACCACGTCTGATGAACTTCTGGGAGAATATATATCATAACAGTCCATGGCTACTTCAAAGGAATAAGGATTCTGTGTGGACACTGATATCCCAAAGGGTCTTGAAACCAAGATGAGAACAAATGGAGGGAAAATGGATGTGGAAGAACAAGGCCAGCCTAAACACTTCCAGCCATTCCCACAGCAGCGTCCTCCCTGAACGCAGAAGGAATTGATCCCTCTGCTCTTTACACTGGAAGCATAAGCCAAGTTCTATATTCCTTAGTGCCCCTAATAAACACACTGGGAATTCTTTTGTGTGGATAGCTATGAAACAGCCACCTCTACAGCAGGTAAAATGAAGAGGAGGAGAAGAAGAAGAGGAAGGACTGATTAAAAAAGAAGTTTCCTGTGCTTAACTGGGAAATCTGCTTAAACGGGATGTCTCCCAGGGAACTAATTTAAACCCGATGATACTTAATAGCTATGATTGGTGCTTAGTAAGTAGGGTAATTATGTTTAATGGGGATGCCTTAAGGCAATTGAGTGGCACTTAAGTCTTTTGTATGTCTCAATCTCATGGTACTCCTATCCATTTTCTCTTCTGTAACAGCTATAAATGTGGAAGAAATATATCCACCACCACCTGTTCCTCTGAGTTTGTCCCTTCTGTGCTAAATGCAGGGTCAACCACACGAGGCAAATATTTGTTGCGTCCTCTGCTCCTATCACGGCATGAGCCACAGCACCTAGCCAAAATATTGGCTTCTCTTATCATTATAGACTTATCTAATAACATGATGCTTCATACTGCCTCACTGAAGCTAATGGAAGTTTTCCAGAAGCAGAATCAGATTCAAGCTGAGTTGAGCTCAACCCCTTGCAGCAATGCTGTGCTCTGCAGCAGGACTTCCTTTCAGCAATGTGGAACAGGAATATTCTACAGTTCTTTTAAAAAAATTCTTCAGAAATGTAATAAGGACGTGAAATTTGTGGACATTTTTCTCCTGGATTTAAATTGACTACAGTTCTCGCTTTATTATACGAGGTGGTCTTTGAGACATAATGTGGAATGTTGTGTTTTTTCTAATACATAATCTATAACTATGGATGTAAAAATAAAAACAGGGAGGGAAAAAAGCTACTTAAACCAGGACTTATATCAAGGGGGAAAAAAAGCCACAGGTTGCCCATAAATAAGTTTATGTTAGAGAACTAGAAAGCCCCTTACTATTACAGCTACCAGATCCTCAAATGACTTTCTAACAAGCATACTGGAGGCATAAAACAGATTTTCACATGGAGCTCCTTTAACAACTTTGTGAAAGAGATGCTATAATGCCACGTCCAGAATAGCTGGAGAACAGATTTATTGATCCAGAATGTGGGTCTCAATCCTATTTTCCTAAAACCATTTTGAATACAAGGGTGAAGACATCAGACAAAGCAAAATAAACCATCTTTAATTCAACTTAGTGACACCACTGTCTCAAGGAACCCAACTCTTTTAATACTAAATTATTTCTAGATTACCAGCAGTCTTACCCTTCCTGTCCAAGAGTCTAGCTAGTCAGTGGAATACAAAAACTCACCATTTTTTCACAGCAATAACTTGATATCAATAAATTTCAATGTTGCAAGCTAAGCACAGGGGTACTGTACTAAACACTTGCAACCACAGGGTATAAGCATTTGAAATTTAATACAGCAAAAAAAAAAAAAAGTTGCAAAGCTGTTAGTGTTAAAAGGTACCAGCAAAGTGGTTTTATGAGGCTTCTCACTGAGCTGTGATAGACATGTGATTAAACCACAATTTTAATAAAAGTTACAGACCTACCATTAAAGAGAATTAAAAAAAAATACACACGTATTTTACAATTTTCAATATACCTTTGCCAGATGGATAAAATACCCAGTTTTCCACTCCAAACCTGAACTGTAGAAAGGTCAGTTCCCAACTGGGGGGTAAAAATACCCTTTATAAATTCATTTGCAGACCATACCTTGAGCCTACACAGACAAACCTCCTAGCCAGTACATTATTTTTCTTACTATATGTATTTCAGTAATTATAACATGTGCATATTCCTTATCAAATTTGTCTGTCTAAGACATTTATCAGTAAGAGCCTACAGACATAATCTGTTAGTGTATTCAGTTCTCATTGATTACAACACTCCTAAGGGTTGGATTTTACAAGGATCTCCCAGCTTCCCACAGTGCCATGCCTTAGAATCAAACATCCTTTTGGCAAAGTTATTATGCTTTTAAAGAACCATTAAAAAGGATTCTATTTTGAAATACTTTAAAATCCACAGTTGTATTTCATCCTGAAACCCTGAAAGACTATCTTAGTACTAGTCTGTTCTCACAGCTCCCAGGGAAATCAGCATAGGTTTGTGCAAAGGAAATCGTTCATACGATGAGAATTCTCATATTAGATTGTTCGATTTATCCTTAAGCAATATTCCAAAGTAAAGTGGTTAAGTCAAAATGCAGTCCATTTTTGGATAGGGATCAGTAAAACTGGTTCCTGTTGCTGTCAGCCAATAACATTAGTAATTAACATTAATGTTGCTGTCATTGCCAGTATCCTCTTCATGTGAAAGCCCAAGAAACTTTAACTGTTTAACGTCTCTGAGTTGACTCTTCCTGCTTTTCTGTACAAGAAAATTAGACTCACTAAAAGACTAAATCACTTGTCCATGGCTGTACATCCTGTGAGTGGCAGAGCCACCTCCAGAGCCTAAGGCCACCCTCTTGTTCTACCTTCTCTGCTGTTTTTCTCCAACATGCTTTAAAGGTACCAAGCAGACTGAATCCTCAGCTTTTAGTCATGTTCAGAAATGTTTTCCTTACAAGCAGTCGTCATTATTTCAATGGAAATAATGAGGAAAATACAATTTAACATGGTGGTTCTGTCAAGTCCTGAGTTAAAATCAAAGTTCAGAATGCTAAAGAGAAGATATACTTGAATCATTCCTTATAGGGGCATCTGTATGATAATTTTATACGTTACTGTTATACCTTTCTTCTCCATGCTTGTACAATTTTTGGGTCACAGGTTAGATTTTAAAAAATTAAAATGTGAATGAGGGGAGAAAATTTAGGTGAGAGGAAATACAACAGATTTTAAATATAAAACTTTCTGTGCTTGGGGTTTTGTGGGGTTTTTTGTTTGTTTGTTTGTTTAAAGTTTGCATGCACACGTAGAGATCATCAGCAATGACTACAAGAAACAAAAGTAGCAGTTGCTTGGAGCAGATAGTGCAGAGGAGAATGGTATCAGACAGAGTTGGATTTGGATGCTGCTTCCTCCATCCTCTGCTGTTATAAAAGCACATCTAGAGCTACCAAGAAGTGTCTATCACTTTAAAAAATGGTGTGCCCTCAGAAAAGTTCAAAGCATGCTGAAAACATTGTTGACAACTATAAATATACATGAAATCACCAATATGAAGAGACTTTCCTTAAACCCACAAAGTATTAGATATAATTTTGGGGATTGTGGGGTTTTTTAAACACTGTGTATAGAGGATACACTCTGTATCCTCCCCTAATGCACTTCAATTTATGTTGTGTTAATCTATGAGAGGGGAGGGATTAGAAAAGAAGAACGTTCACAAAATTTGGTGAAACACTTTTCTTCACTCAAGTCAGAGGTAAATCACATTATACTGATTGACTCTCAGCTCCACTGTGAGTTATGGACAGTCAACAACAAGTAAGCCACAGGTTCTGCTGAGTGACATTTTGATTCCTTTAGAACACAAACAAGCTTGTAAATGCCCCAATATCTGACTCGTTTCCTGGCCAATGTCCCCCAAAATATAAACTACAACATGGGCAAAAACATACCATGGAAAGATAAAATGGATCTACCATCCACTAAAGCTCTTTCCCCACCATTGCCTTCAAAACAAAGAGGAGTGCTACTGCATAAGGAATCAATACTCTAAAGATAAGGAAAGGTCCTCAATTACTGCAAACTCATATAGTTTACTAAATGGTGCTGTGCATGTTCTTATTTGTAACTTTTCTGTCACTTTCAGCAACACTGCAGTCAAATGGTGTACGAACAAAAAGCAACACAAACATCATTCCTAAGCATCCAAAGCCAAAATGTATGTGATGAGCTCCTGACATACATGCAGAAAGCCGGCGTGTGCTAACAGAGGACAACAACAATTTTTAGAGTATACATAAAAGGCCTCCACCAGCAGACCAGTCTCTAGTGCAACAGTAAAGAACCTCACTGGTTGCACTGCCTATTAAAAATTAAAAAAAAAAAAATTGAGAGAACCAGCTCCAAACCAGACATAATTTAAACAGCCCTGTTCTTTAAGGTGGAAAATCTACATTCAGTGCAGCGAATACAGCTTTTTGAACAAAGAATTAATACAGCCAGACCTGCAAAAAATACCAGTGTGATCCAAGAAAGTAAATGACATCTGACTGGCTTGTTTACACATCCTCATTTCCCCAAACCATTTTGCTTCATTTACTACACTTTGTCACTATGTGAGTGTTTGGGGGATTTCAAATGGACTCATTCTGTTCTAACAGATGTCAAAGAAGAGGTACATTGGTTTTAATACCTATTTGGGGACATATGGGAATAGGTTTTTCCCTGTATAAAAAGTCCACAGCAGTCATCCAGCAAGATCTGTTTCCATTCTTTCCCACATACATATATATCCTCCTAAATTTTTGCAGAGTTATTGAGTCACTGTTGTTTACTAAAGCACTGCTGCTCATGTATTATTTTCTGAAAGCACTTCACTGTGGCAATATCTGTCAGATTGCAAGAGAGAAACTGTCACAACTTTATAACCACCACAACTCTGGACAGACAAAGATGTTTGTCAATACCAACTACTTCTGTTTCTGAAGTGGAACGTGTTAAAAACAAAAGTGAAACTCATAAGCACATATACATGTATATATGACTTTCCACCTCAAACGTTAAAAAAAGCCCAACTACAAGTGAAAGTCATTGTTATAATTAACCAAGAAGTTAAAACTCTTAAAAAGTTGAAAGCAGTGTAGCTTTTTAGGGCAAATTCTTAAATGAATTCATAAGTAACATATCCCACTGCCACAGGAACACATTATACTGTGGGTACATTACATATTCTTAAGAGGCTCTCACCTTCAATGTTTTCCCAAAGAAATGTGGAAACGGCTTAAATCTCTAGGCCACAAGCTAAAATTTACCTTAGATGTAAGAATAAAAAAATCACAATAAATTTTTTAAGCACGTCGAGTGCATGTAAGAGATGAATTTGTCTCCAGTTTAGGCTATTACCTAAATATATTATATATTACTTCCTCCCTCACAGCCCTTTACAAGAGAATGCACAAGCCATGAAAACACACAGTCTGCCAATTGTGTGTCACCACAGGATGGTTGGGGTTTTTTCCCCCTTTTTTTGACTTTTACTCCCATTTTTTTTTCTTCTTGTCTTCCCAAGAGATTGTTCAGCACATAATGCAGCTGAGAAATAGCTAGTGGTCTTGTGGTGGTTTAGTTTGCATCTTTTACTTTTTGTGAGATAAGAATTAGAAGAAGGGCAAAGCAGGCTCAAAACTTTAAAGAATACAAAGAAGTTTATTACTAACAGAATTAAAGGTAATAAAAGAATGATAAAGATTACAACAAACTCTCCCTTTCCGTCCAGCACCTCTCTCTACTTATTTCCCAACTCGCACAAAGGATAAAACACATGATTTTAGGTCAGAATTGCAGTTCGTAAGTCTCTTTTATATTTGAAAGAAAAAGAGGTTCCTTCTGCTTCAATGTGGTGCTTCAAACTGTCACTAACAAACAGACCCGCCCGGCAATCTGCTGCCGTGAAATATATTTCTCTCATGAATTCTGCAGTCTTCCCACAACTGCTATCATAAGCCACGCATGGGGTGTCTTTTTAAGGATAAAACAAATTCCAG
>VWZT01004908.1:112555-141009 GCA_013397055.1 Pachycephala philippinensis | reverse complement strand
TTTTCTCTTTTATGCTGCGAGCTGTTCGGTGTCCGCTGCGTTGGTAGTAGAAAGCTGTCCCGGCTCCCGCCGGGTCCGCGCCGCGCTGCGTGGAGTGGGGGAGCGGAGCCTGTCAGCTCCGGGTGGTTTTGGCTCTGCCACTGCCACAGCCACCGCCGCCTCCCAGCGGTTCACGGGCTCTGAGGGGCTCTCTTGCAGCACCCCGAGGGGTGCCGTGCCTCATCTCCAAAGAGAGATGGGGAGAGGGCAGGGGCTCGGCTCGGCTTGGCCCGGCCCGGCCCCGCAGAGCCCGGGTCCGCCACCCCTCCCGGCTCAGGGACCGGAAAAAGAAGAGGCTGACTTCCCCGCGCCAGTGCTTTTTATATGCAAAATCGTGAGAAGCGATTGGTCTAAAACTCTGTCTATCATCTCAGTCTCTTCAAACCACCACAGGTCTACTCTCAGACACAGGCACACACACAAAATCAATACAGATTTCTCTCACAATTAGCAAATAATTTGGTGATCTCTTTTTGGTCTTCAGAAAAAAAGGTTATGATATCTTTCAGTTCAGGCAAAGATCCTTTAGACCTACTTTAATAAAAAGCTTGTCTCAACAACTTGACAAATTCAAGACACACCTCCAAAAAAACCCACCTTCAGTTAACTGAGATACAGACCTGATTATCCTAAGTCATACTCAGTAATTCTATAAACTGTGTAGATATTTTATTCTTTGGATGACATCCTCTCTTTTTTTGTTATTCAAAAACTGTCCTGATCCTGCAGATTCGATCTGTTCCTTGACAGATCAAGCAAGAATAAAGCAGTAGTGCCCAGTTACTCCAGCTGGTGAAGGGAGGTCTGTGAAAGGCCTCCAGCAAGCCAATAACAGGGGCAGTATCTTCTGCTGTGTTCGCTGGAGCATTAGGGCTTATTTGCACTCACTAAATCTTTCCAGTGTTTCAGTGGCTGCGTGCAGAAATGCAAGGGGGCAAGACTGGATGTAAGCAATTATCTTAAGCTGCATGGCATGTAATATTACCCAAAAATCAAATTATGGGGAGTTCCTCTTAATGTGAGGATGAAAATAGTAATCGCTTAGCAGTGTCCTTGGCAAGAAGCAGCCCAGCTACTGACAGAATTTAAGGTGATTAGGAATTCAGCATCCTGTAGAAGGGAACAGGACACTGTGTTCCCTTAAAATCTTTTTTAACAGAGCTATAAAGTTCTAAACATCATTATGGAGCTGCAGTGGGGAGTAGGAGGAAGGTCAAACTGCAGGCCATACTTCTTTCTTTGTAATGTTGTCTGAGAATTATGGCACTGGCATAAAATGCTACATTTCCTTTGAACGTTACCATTTCATCTTCAGAATTTGTTATGCGACTCATATTTGTACTCCACTTCTCATTTCTTTTATAACAAATTATTCTGTGCCTTTTTATGATCTTGTAGGAAGTCAAGGTTGAATCAAAGCCATTGTGACTGCCAAAGTGCATGTATAAAATTACACCACTAAGCGTTAACCTTGCTTTGTAGGTTCACTTACACTTTTCAATTAAAAGCTATCTTTAGTATTGAAGCAAAGTACTTTATAGTTTCTCAGTTAAAAGTCACCTTTAGTATTTAGGCAAAACCACTTTTATGGTAATTCACACTTGCATTCTCAAAAAACTCTTCTGCCTAAAATGGCTGTACAGTGACCTTGTTCCATCCAAAGTTTGAAAAGAACACAAAAGAATTAGTGACATTTTACTTGTATTTACTTAGCCCATTTAGTAAATGTGGGAAAAGGTAAAAATCAATACATTAAAAAAACCCCTTCCGTCTCCCTAAGGAAATTATATAAATATTGTACATAAGGGCATGTGTGTCTGTGGGTGATTATATACCTGGGTGTATCTCTACATTTTTAAATCCAAAATCAGTAACTATATGGCATTAATTTTTTCTCTCTCAAAATGCCAGTTAAGCTATCAGGAGCTGCCTATTTTTCACATGAAGGCTAAAATCACATGTTAATTGATACATCTAAATCTGCAAAATAAATATTCTCTTTAACTATTTAAAAAAACATTCAACCACCCAAAAAAAACCAACTGCTGAAATTGGAAACACAAATGGCTGTGCTCCTGCTTTTTTCTGAACCCTCAAATAAGGAGGATAAATGAGCTTCTCCAAAATAAACCTTGAAATGCTCCGTCATAAACAGGGAAAACTCTACAGAACTGGATGCCCCAAAGATTTATGAATGTGTTTAACTATATTCATTGTCAGTAATCCCACTGAAGGCAATAGGAATACTCACAGTGCATAAAGCTGCATACACACATAAGACTTCAGCCTCAGGGGCTGATATTCCAATAGTTACTTTGCTGGAGTAATACCCTGAGGATCTGACTCTGTAAAGGCTGTCCAATTGTTTAACTGGTTCTCAATGACTTCTGTAGAGAATAGTTACCACTCACAATTCCCTTCTGTGGGAAAAGACTGGCCTACTTCTTACTTTTGACCATGAAATAATTTCACTGATGTTTTTTCTTCTGTTAAATCATCCTGAATTACTCCTTGAAACAGCTGACCAACAAGCCTCAGCACACAGAAACAGGCAACACTGGATGATGGAGAAGAGAAACAGTGGAAATGATGAGGTAGGAAAACAAGATACTGTGTGTCTAACACAATACGGGATTTTCATTTACAGAGTAATAGGGATGTATTAAGACTAAATCACCAGAGTGTCAGAATGTGCATAGTGGTGATAAAAGATTATGTGCTTTATACATGACTGATGATGACACATTTTGAAAATATCTGGAAGGGAAAAGACAAAGTGATGTCTCATGCAACTTATGAAACTACAACATTTACAACATGTCACCCTCAAATTAGTGCACAACAGGAAAAAAATGACCCCTTCAGTATCAATGCCCCCAGCTCTTCTGTTACAATGGCCTCGACAACAAACCCATTTATTTTCTCCAGAGAAATTGTTCCAGGGTGGTTGTTAGGCACAGTGGAGGCTTGACTCCTTAGACCTGGGCTGGATTAGACCGCCCAGATGAGATAAAACAGAAAACAAGGTTGTGTGTTTGTCTTACACCTCAGAAAGGTTATGTATCTTTTCTGGGAAAGGTGTTCTTAATTTGATTTGCATTGCAGGGATTTTGAATCCCAAGACCATTACAGAAGGTCGAAATTATGCCAAGATTGATAACATTTTCTTAATACTGTAGTGGGAGTCTCTCACAGGAAGGGCAAACTAATTAAAAAGTTATAACAAAACAAACATTTTAATACAAGACAGAGCATATAGTAATTCTCCATGCAGAAATAAGCTTAGCTGCTCCTTGGCTTCCACAGAAGAGATCTATTTCAGCTTTATCTTGGAAAGCGTAATTTGGGAAAGATTCACTTGTATCTACTGCTGTTTTTAAAATTTTCTTCATTAAATAGCTAAACAAAGAGACATAATTCCTTAAACAAACTCATTTTGCATCGCACACATTCGTTTTACTTACAACTCAATAATTAACTTATAATAGTAGCTTCTAATGTAATTTTTTGCAAAAGGAGGTGTAAGGTATAAGATTGTATAAACCAGGAGTTTAGAGGAGTTTAGATAAAATTCACTAAATACATCCTCACGACACATCTAAATAAATGTCTGAATACTTTGCACTGTCGACTAGCACTTTTTAAACTCCCCCAACAAAGGGAGATGCAGCGGCTTACTTTTAGGTAAGAAGCTGTGAAAACCTTTTACCAACAATGCTATTTTCTCTTATTCAAGATAAACTATAGTCCAGGTCTGTATGTAAAAATGTCATACTGTATTAGTAGCCTGTCTGCTGCTGCTGCTTTTTAGACTGGTATAAAATGAAGTACAATGTCTAGTTGTCCTCCCTGCCTGGAAATACACTGCACTGGCCAAATGTGCTGCAGCTCCCACTGAAGTTGCACAAATCAATTTGTACCACCAGATTCACATTTGAGAGAGACTTCAGCAACAGTTCTGGAGTGTCTCAGCAGCAGGTGAAAAAGCCAATTCCTGCATCAGTCTCCTTTCCCAAGACACCTGTGACATACCAAAGCCCTTTATCACATTCTGCCATCTAACAGAGTCAGCTGCTTTGGGAGGCAGATAAAGTTCCTAGGCTGTTACAGCGATAAGAACAGCTCTGTCTGCTGAAACTCTAGAAAGAAAGTTAATTGCTTTGTTAATGATTTACAAGGTTTGGCTAATTTGTCATTATTAAAGTAAATGGTTCTCAGCCAGCTGTTGACAGTGTAAGGTATTCTTCTTCATTTACACTTACGGGGTGTACCATTCCTAAATGTCTTCTTCTACCCAAACCACTTGACAACATTCCCTGAGGGAGTAACACAAATAGCCAGAGTAAAGCCACAAGAATAATTTTTTTTTCTTGTAACATTTGTCATATAAGCTGATAAATTGCATCAGGATAATATGAGGGCTTGGGAATTTGTTTACCAGCTTACAGTTTCAGCAGGACATTGTTTGGAGTAACTGTTCCTGCACTGTCTAATTTCCAACCTCTAAAAAGAACAATTAATTCTGCAGATTTCTGCGTGGAGACTGGACTCCTCCTCTCCCTCTTTATCACAGAATACATCTCTTCAATCTGGCATTTGCTCTTAAAAAGTAAACTCAATACTATGAGAATTCTTCTACCTCTGTCAAATTTAGCTGAAATTATGAGAATCAGAGAGCAAAAAGGTCAGTAAGCAGACACACACAGTGACTGACAGTGAATACACAAGCCTCATTTCCATAAGAAACCAGGATCAAAACTCTCACCTTATAATTGTATTTTTTTAATACATATGTCAATTATGAAAAGATATTAAAATACAATAAAGACATCAACTTCAGTAAGAACATTACCTCATTTTAGGTACAAAGGTACACATTTAGTAATTCTGGAGATTATCAAGCTGAATGTATCTGTAATGTTAATATTTCTCAATAAGAAAACCCTCTTAGCAAAGACTACAAAATCATTTGGAAATATGTTCTGTTTCCTGAAGCCAGCAGGAGTTAGCTTTGGTCTACTCATGCTTTCCATATGAAAGTAACTGCTTAGGGAAATTTGGTATTTTGAATTCGAGTTCTCAAAAGGTCTCAGAAACCTTTACAGTTCAAGACCTTCAGAAACATCAGTGTGGCACGAGGCTCAAAGCTGTGTCAGACGTGTCACTAGGTCATGTTCATCCAACATTTATCACTTAGCACCTCCAGTGCACAGTCACAACAAAGTCCCTCTTCTTTCTTTCTCTTACAGTCTTAGAAATATTGCTATGAATCCTAAAGACAAAAACTCCAGAAGTGCTTTCACCTCACAGGTAGAGACACAAGTATTTTAAATAGATGTCTCTTATATAGGGTAGATCAGATTTTTTGAGTTCTCCCTCGAAACCAATATTAAAAATGCAGCACTCCTATTTTTATGTTTACTAAACTTTTCTTTATCTCAAGGGATTAAAATCTGAAAGTAATCGTATCTCCCTGTGAAATGAGTGAGACCATGAACTCCTAAAACAGTGATTTTTAGGAGGGTCAGTATCTTGCAAAATGGAATTTAGTTAATACTGTCACTCATGACTGCAATGAAATGAAAGAGGAAACTACAAATGGAAACACAGATATTTTGACTGTGATGTTTTAAATCAAAATCTTAATTTTTACGAAAACTTCCTAGTAACTTGCAATACTGAACACTTAATATGCCATAGTTTCATTAATCATTTAACTCAGTATGTATAAATCCAAACCCCTGGGGAAACAGATTTTGAAATGATCATTTCAGACAGTGTGTACCTCTAATGAATGCATGATTTGGGATATTTCCAACATGGTTAATAAGGTAATGTTCATAAAAGAGAAAAAATGAATGGATATTTCTAGCCTACCTTATAATGCTTGGACAAATTGTGATGAACACCATGCATACAAATGACAAAGGATTAATCATACCAAAAAAATTGAAATTCTCTGTTTATTCCAAAGGCAGATAGAGTACATCAGTAAAACAAAGAATAGGCACCATGCCTGACTTTTCATGGGCAGTGAACTTCCTAACCGACTGATGGTCAAAGCAGTGATTTCAACATCCTTGTCTCCTTTTCTGAAAACCTTGCAGGATTTTTAAAGAATAAGACGTGATTTTCCAATTATGACTAGGCTGAAAAACTCAATGCAAAACTAATGTCTCTTTCAAGAACTGACCTATTTGTTCCATATCTATTTCTTTAGGGCAGAGGTAGAACACATTCTAAGAACAGAATTTCTTTTCCCAGAAATATCTGCATTATATTAAGCAATTTTAAATTTAGATAAATTGTCACTGTTGTTACCTAGCACTATCCCAGGAAGTATTTTCCATTAAAACTTAAACATTCTCTTTGCACTCTCTTGACACACCACATCTGACCACCTTAAAGACCTGAAGTCCCCAGGGTATTCTATTGTGAATAATTCATATTATGAACAATTTTATTTTAAAAAGCAGTTGTACTAAATGCTGGTGTAGAACATATTCCATAAAAACCATCTTGTCCCAAAAGGCAGAAAAGAGGGATTTGAGATAAAAGATGCAGACATTGTTTCCCTTGCTGCAAAGCCACTCGGAACCAAACCAGCTTATACGCTTTGAAGAGATACAGTGACTGTGCATCTATAACTCTAAACTGTGCTAAATCTGATTCCTTAGAGGGGAGGCCGAAGTGCCACTGTGGTGAATTGTTCCTCTGTGATTATGTTAGAAGAACACGTACCCTCAACCTTTCATCACCCAGCGTTAGGCAATTAGCTACAAAATATGGTAAAACCAAAGGAAATCATAGCAGTGATGCAAAAATGTGGATTAGAAAGCTCTGGAAGCAATTTTTTTGAATGACACCTATTCAGCAGCTCTTAAAACAAGGCAGCAGTGCAGATTAAACATTAATTTCTGGGATTAAGTCCTAAATTATAATACTTGTGTGGAACAGACATCCCCCTCATCGTAAAAGTTAAATTTCTAAAGCAGAACGAGGAAGGATTTAGAAAGCATGAAAGCTGTAAGGGATTAATCATATTATAGTAGTGTTTCTCCTTATTTAAAATATAAAGCCCTTTGTCTCAGAGGACATTGAGGACACAAGAAATCCGTGAATGAATAACACAGTGTGGTACAAGTACACTTCAGGGCTGTTGTCGAATTAAACCAGAACATACCTACTTACTTCTTCAGTGTGCAAAGCTGAAATGTAATAGAATTACAATCTCTGCTCACTGCAAACCAGAAATTACAACCATCGAAATAAAGAGATGAAGTTTTTAAGGGATTAAGAATTTTTGAATATTTGAATTTTAAAATTTTCTATTATGTTGGACAAAGACTAACGTCTCCTAGAACTGTAGCTTTCACTTTTTACAAACATGTAGAGCTGTAAGCAGTTTATTATATCAATCTTTCAAGACTTTTTGCAATCATCAAGTTACTGAGCAGACACTGAATCCCCCTTAAATCTCTTAAGAGAGAGGAACTAAAGCTATTTGTAAAATAGAGTATGTTCTTCCTCTCTGACATGAGAAAACCTGTTACTGGTGGATTCCTTTACAAATGCCAATGAGGTCTACTTTATGATATGTTCATTTCATTGTCTCCAATAATCTGGGACACCCTGTTCTTTTGCTGACCTTTGATGACCCTGTCTCATTCTTCTGGTCTATACCACACATCTCCATTGATCTGTAGACAAAGCACTGTCAGATGGAATCAATACATCATTCCTTCAGCAACAAGACTGGCTTTTGCTCAGTTTACTTTCATTTTTTTTAACAGATCAATAGTGCTAAACTGATGTATTGTAAATTGGGGTGTAATTAGTACCTGTCTGCAGGCCTGTTAACAAGCTGCTAAAATATTATGCAGACTTTTTTAGTTAAACTGAACAGTTCAAACTCTCTTCAACTGTGAGTAGGTGGCTATTGTAAAGAAAAGCAGGGGACAAGAGAAAACATGCCCCCAATGGTTACACAGAAAGTTTTCACCCTGTACTGATAATGAAAAGACACAATGATTAAAATTAAACACATAACAAAACTAAATCATCAAACCTGAATATCACCAGTGAATACAGCTAAAACTCTCCCTTCCTTCTATTTAAGATGATTTTGAGTAACAATGTTATGCTAATATTTCGTTATATTGTTAAGCGTATATAATACTCTTAAGTTTCTGACATCACCACTTAGCAGTTATAAATCAGATATGACTGATACCATCCAGTGCAAAATTTTAATTGCAGTACGCTAATTCTAACTCAGTCAAAATAAAATTAAGATGATCTACCACTACAGACATTTACAGCAAAGCAGATTTGCCAAAATCTATAATAATCACTACATCAGGGACAGAGAAGATGCTGAGCAGTATTTGTGTCTTTTAAAAAACAAACATCAGAAAAGCAGCAAAACCTAAGTTTTCTTTCTGGACTATCAGTTTTCCAGATCAAGTTCCTCATTGAAAAAGCAGAGACTCTGCAGAACCACAAACCCTTTGCCCCTCATAATGTGCAACAACTCTCAGTTACGAGTGTTGTGTTCAAAACCTTTAGGCCTGTTGATGGAGATTATTGTTACTGGACTTTTATTCAGACAAAACCTGATTTCAGTGAGACAGAAATGTGATATATTATTCTCCATTGCTTCTTCTCTTCCACCCTGGCTTGTCTCTTTCTTTGTATTTCCCTCTCTAACGTGGCCAAAGCTATTCTGCTGACTGCTTCCCTGGTATCCTGCTCCCATGCTTACCCAAGAACATCCTTTCAACATCAACCTCTCATTTCCTTACTTCTGACTGTGTTATTCCTCCACACTGTTCTTTTGCAGGTTCCTTTAACAAGCCCACGGAATTGCTCTCTGGAAACCATTGGTTTGAGGAACCCAACTCGAAACACTTTATGGAGGGAGGCCAAGCTCAGCAGCACCACAGGAACAGACTCAAACCAACATGTTCAGTGCCCAGAAGAAGATTTGCACCACACCACCGCTCACTGCTGAAATTCCCAAGTAAACTCATATATTCTAGTTTAGTGTGAGTGCACACCTGATCCCAGAGATGTCTTAAATGGGTTGTCTGTCCTTTTCTACCACCCATTATTATGATCTCATCTCCCAGTATCACATTAATTCAAGTCCTAAACCCACAGTGTTTACTGAAGTCTAGGAAAGGCTAAGTAAGAGGCAGAAGTAATGTAGTAAAATGCGAATCTGTGAGTCCTGTAATTACATTAGACTCTTCACTCACACTGAAAGCATAACTCTTCAATAACTGTTGAGGAAGGAAGAAAAATATAAGCTTGAGTCTGAAAGCCACATGAACAGACAGGACAAAAGTACCATAAAAAAAGAAAAAAGGAAAAAAGAGGTGGAGCGGTGACTCCACTTTTTCTGTTTCTTTAAATAAAACATAAATTGAAGGGAAAAATGCAAAGGTTGCCTCTTTCCATCAGATAATGGGTATACACGAGAGAGCTGAGCACCAATTTTTCATTTAGGTTTGACTACACAAACTCCAAGTGACCAGCATCTCACTTGGTGAGTATTCCTACCAGCTCGGTGGGAAAGCAGCCGTGTGGCCGGGCTGCCCGCGCTGGGACGAGGATGCTGGATCCTGCAGAGGAAGTGACAGATGTCTGAAGGTGAGCAGGCAGCAGCACAGGTCCCGCTGTGACCGTGCTGCTCGGGATGGCATCTGCTGCTCTCACGCAGATGGCCAAGGCCAGCAGCCCTGGGAGCAGCAGAGCTGGGAATCGCTGTCCCCGTGCGGGGCCTCGGGGCTGCGGCCGTGCCCACACCTGGAGAGCCACAGGATCAGCTCCAGAACCAGGAGCAGCAGCGGCCCTGGGAGGCAGGTGCCAGCCCAAGGAGCCAGGGCATTGCTCTTACCCCCACAGCTATGCTGGGTTTGAAATTCAAAGCAATTTGTTCAAACCCACCTATTGTTCTTTATCAAGAAGGGCTCTTTCTCCTGATGCTCCTGGAGCTCTCACCCCAGGGGTGGAAGAGTGCCCAAGCTCCATTAACACAGGAGCTGCAGGATTTTGGGTTGGGGGCACAAGGGCGTGCAGACTCACTGTCATTTCAAAGGATCTTGGCTGTGCAAGCTCCAGGGGGGATAAAGCAAGATGATACTTAGGGAGAGGAAAAAAAAGATCAGCAGAACCAGTGAAAAGAACATTCGATTGATCACACTGTTCTATCAAACAATCTGAAAATGCTGAGTATCCTGCCAAGTCTTTTCCACTCTGGAACCTTATACATTTAAGGTTACCTTTATTTGTTTAAATGTATTTCTAGGTCTAAAAATTATTAATTAAAAAAAAAATCACTTCTACACTGTGATTAAAATATATGGGGTTTTCAAATTCTTTTTTTGTTTTCCCACAGCATTAGCAAAAATGACACATTTCTCCATTACTCTTCCTCTTGTTTTGGTTATAGGCAGTCTATCACTACAACAATAGATCAAATATAGACAATCTGCTTTTTTCATTCACTGTTATGCTTTGAAAGTTCCATGCATCAGTGGAAATGACACCACTGGTTATATCTAATATTTTCATCATGAGAGTCAAAAAAAAAAACAAAACCAAAAACAAAACAAAAACCAAAACAAGATAAGACTACAACCTTGTGCATCTGTGCATTAAAAAAATGATGAACTGAATTTTTTATTTTGTACCTCTGTCCAGAAGCACTCATCTCTGCCCAGTATTCTGAGACCTATTTTCCTTTAGTTCTAAATACTTTCTGTCAGAAATTGCAAAAGATAATTTAATGGTTTGACTTCTACTTCAATTTAGATTTGGAAGTAACAGACATGAGATAAGATTCTTAAACATGCCACATGTGAAATATTCTTGGTTTCATTTAATCCTACAGGGGAACTACTTTTCACACTGCAAGAGAACTTGAAAGACATTGAACTAGATGCCTTTGAAAGCTGTTAATTTTTAATTCTTTCTTGTGAAAATGACAAGGAATGCAGGAGCACATACCCACAACGTGTGTGTGAAGTCCTAGGTTCAAAGAAAGGCAAGGCAGCACAGTACAGCAACACTTCCATTTCATTCTAAATCCAAAAACTATGACTCTGTCAATGTAAGAATGTTTATTTCCCGTATAACCCCATCTTTTCTCATCCTCTCTGTGTCTAATCAACATTCAGTCTCACTTGTCAACAAAAGGAAAATCTGAACTGCATATGCTACTTTATGCATTACATATATGCACTTCCACAGCACAATTCTCCTGTGAAGCATTAACTCTAATCCAGCCAAATGCATCATGTATTTTCAGCAAAGCACAAAGCCAAGGCCACACCACTGCCTGCTGTTCTATGACACATTTTGCATCCTCCTCTACCTTTATCTGTCACCCTGTTCTCTTGGTAGGGACCATGCCATGCCCATGGGGTGGCTCTGCATGGAGCAAGAATCTCCAGGAGGAATAGAGTCTGGGACAAGGGCAGCTCCACACAGCCCTCTCTCTCTCCCTCCTGGCAGTGTTTGGTGGCAAGTGGTCAATTAATGTGCTCTTTCCACTCTTCATCCTCGCTCTGCATTTCCTCTCCTGTATTTATTGCCTCTTAGTTCAGAATGGTCAGGTACAGAGCTGCCTAAATAACCACAAGGTGGTTTTGGCCAACGACAGGCAATGAAATAGCACAGCACAATAATTTAATTTGCCTTACAGAGTATTTGAGGGCAGATTGTGCACCTCCCCTGTCCTCAGCACGAATGAGCAAACAGCCACTGAGCTTGGTTTAATAAAGGACACGAGTAACAGAGCTCATGCATGCATGAAACTCTGTCTTCACCACTCCTCCTTTTACTATATTTATTCCTACTGGACTGACCTCTAATATTATCAAACTGAAAAAAATCAAGCTTCTGCCCATTAAAAGCAAACACAAAATGAAATTTTAAAAAGTCGAGAGAAAAAGCCAATACATATTTTCTCCTTAAACCTTACAGATTAAATCATCCTCCTCTATGTGTTAGTCTCTCTTATAATAGACTGTACAGATCTTGCAGTGTTATGACACTAGTCCACGTAACCCTGAATAATAACCATTCTTGAGAAATATAAGGCACAAACAGCAAAAAGAACAGCTTAAGCAACCTGTATTTTTTTTAATAATTCTATAAGCTATCTAATGGACAAAAAGGTGTTAAAAAGTTGCCTGCCCCAATGTAAACACTGATCACCAAAAAACTGATAAAATCCAAATCTCATAGCTCAGGTTTGTTAAAGAGAGAAAGAAAATTAATTTTTGCCCATTAAAATTATCAATTTGGTGCAATACAAATGTATTGGGGTAAAGGATTTCATGTTCTGTGTTCAAACTGAAAACTTAAACAGATATAAGCTGGCTGGTTGATGCAGGTGAAATGAGTCAACACAACACCAGATGCAGAGACTGCGAGTGTGACAGTTGGGGAGCAAATGTTTTATGGATCCAAAACCCCGCTGTGCTTTTTTGTCTGTTCTTCTTTCTGCCAGTACTCACCATCCAGCTTTTATCTGCAGGAAATGTCCACGGTTTCAGCCTTGGGTAGCTGCTTTCCCTCACGTGCAGCCAACCGTCAACAAGCAACATTTCCTCCTGCTGGGAGGATGCTACATGCAACATATTTCATGACTGCCAGCAATGGGGGTTCATTAATCAGCCTTCAGGAGGTGCTGAAATAGGCAGGGACATAAACAAAATGAAAAGAATAGCAGGAGAACTGAAAATTTGGAGTAATCCAAGGTCTTCTCTCCAGAAAGTAATCTCACTAGGTTTGGGTTAATACATCAGTTAAAGCTCAAATTCCTCAGTGTTATTTCCAGGGTTAGACTTCAAATGAAGCTTTTAGCAACTCTGCTCAGGACTCAGGCTTCCAAAAATTCTTTCTCCCTTAAAGTGGTGTTTGGAAGAGACTATTCGGGACCAGAGGCAACGCCAAAGAGACACTTCAAAATTATTATTCAAAATAAATCATCACAAATCGTTACCAAAATCATTAGCTACCTAGTTACCAAAAAGAACATAACTCCAGGTATTGCAGAACTGAAAACCTTCTGTGGTAGGGCTGAGAAGTACTGGCTGAAATGTTGACCTGTTTTCTTGCCTGTCCACGATGACAGTGATTGCCCAGGATAGGCAGGATGTGAACAGGCTGTGTTACCTTCAAATACATGTGTTAGCAGTACAGCTTAATCATTCACCCCCTGAGCATTTTACTTGGGTTCCTGTCTGAGTGGAACTTTGCTCCACCATTCAAGAACACTCTGGGCTTGCTTCAGGTGTACAAACCCCAAACCAAGCCTTCTCTAGCACAGCAACACTGAGAAATGTTGCCTGTGTTCCTGTATTACCCAGGCCCAAGGAATATCCCTGATCACTGGTAATCAACTGTCTATACTGCTGCTTTTTTTCTTTCTTTTTTTTTTTTTTTTTGAATGGTTCAAAAACTTCTGCTGTCTGCCATTTACACATTCAATTCTATAAGATGTACTTTTTATATTTGAATGAAATGGAACAGGCTTGCTTGAATCTAAATTTTCCTCAGAAACCTAACATTAAAAAACCCTTACATTCATACATTCATTCCCTTTTCTCTCAAATTTGTGATTCTGGTGTATTCAAAGTCATATAAGACAATTATTTTTTAAAGCATCACTGATGCATCCAGTCCACCAAGTAAACACTCCCATCCTCACTGAACAATTAAAAAGCATGAATAAATTTAATAAAACTACACTTTCTTTTGTCTACCATTTTTAAGCTTAAGTAGCACAAGATTAATTTCATATATTAGCAGAAATTATGAGTGAGAGCAAAACCAGAACCTTAATTAGTGAGAATATAAACATAAGATTCTCATACCAGCTATAACTCAGCATAGCTTAATTACGCACCTTTTTTATATTTTCATCAGGCATTAATAAAATCCCTGTCATAGTACAGATACATATACGGCTCTGAAAATTAAAGCATCTTCAGATAATCAGGACTGTGACAGATACTGAAAAAGAAACAAGAAGATAAGTTGCTTCAGGTATTACCGCTCTTTCGTTTAGTTTCCCAGTAGACATGAAGGAAATGCTCTAACTGGCTGTGTGAGGGCAAGAAGGCTCTGCAGAGGGAATCTGGATCCATGGGCTGAGGTCATTTGTGCGAGGTTCAACAAGGCCAACTGCTGGGTCCTGCCCTTGGGTCACAACAACCCCACACAGCTCTGCAGGATGGGGCAGAGGGGCTGGAAATCTGCCCAGCAGGAAAGGACCTGGGGGTGCTGGTTGACAGTGGCCGAACATGAGCCAGCTGTGGCCAAAAATCCAATGGCATCTGGCCTGGATCAGCAATAGTGTGGCCAGCAGGACCAGGGCAGGGATTGTCCCCCCTGTATTTGTTACTGGTGAGGCCACATCACCAATCCTGTGTCCAGTTCTGGGCCCCTCACTACAAGAAGGACATTGAGGTGCTGGAGCATGTCCAGAGAAGGGCAATGGAGCTGGGGAAGGGTCTGGAGCACAAGTCTGATGAGGAGCAGCTGAGGGAGCTGGGGTGTGGACTTGGCAGTGCTGGGTTAATGGTTGGACTTGATCTTAAAGGTCTTTTCCAGCCTAAAGGATTTTATGATCCAATGATCTGGAAAAACAATTTCACTGTCCATCCAGATTCGCAAACTGGCAGGGGCATTTTGTCAGGAGCACTGTGAGCCATTTTCCACTAACAATACCAAAGAATGTTGAGATCCTCCAATACCTGGTAAGTTTTAAATATTATTAATATATTTTACCTTTTTGGACATAACAAGAGGACATGGGTAGACTGTGAATGAAGAACTATGGATGTTAACTTGTTTCTACCAGATCACCTGCTTATTGGGCACTGGAAAGATTTATGTTTCAGGATTCCCATTAATAAAGCAGGAAAAAAGACACTAACTTTTTGAAAAGTGTTTGAAGGGTCACTGTTTGGGAATGAATATATATATTCTCCAACAGCATTTTCAAAATACATTTGTTAAAGAAATGCACAGACTTTGATAACAATTCCATCTGCATAGCAACCAGCTGCACTTTTATTCTGAAAATTTAACATGCTTGTTAATTTTTTTAAAGACAGGTTAAAATACTCTTTAAACAGAGTTCCTAATGCACAAGGCAGCTGGCTGGCTTGAAAGAGACCACATTTTTTCTGTATAACAATTGCTAATAATGAATAATCCTATCCTTTGCTTCCTGCAGCTCATCTTTCTAGGGGGTTTGTTTTGCTGAAGGCTGGTGGTGAGAAAGAGGTGGAGCACTCACGGTGAGGAATAATAAAGGCAACACGCAGCAAATTTCTGACTAATTAAGTGATATCTCCACAGGAGCACTGGCTATACAAGAGGAATACTTGAACAGAAGAGTAAACAAGATACATTTTCCTTCAAATTCACAACAAAAATTCTGCTTTAATACCGCTTAGTTGCCAGACATAATTCCAGCTACTGACGTTCCACATGAGACTATTATTTCTGAGACTAAATAAAGGGTGACCTAAACTGGCCATACAAAGCATTAAGAAAAGCTGGTTTGGCTGCAAAAAGGAGGCCTGTTTTCTGCTCATGAAAAACCATTCAGAGTAAGAATATTAACACCTACAAGTCTCTCAGATAATGTGACCGCTCCAAGAATCACAAGCGTAACTCTGACTTGGATGACCAATTCAGGAAATGAAAGCCTACCTCCCTGTTTCTTCTTATTCCTACTATGGCACCTCCTGGGATCATCACAGAATTGCTGACTACATCAGGGTTCAGAAAAAGTTTGTGCACCCTTGTGTTCCAGCAAGAGGACAGATCCTACTTGCTGGAGGCTTCGTTTTGTAACGACCTTAATATTGAATTGGATTTAATGAGAAAACCTGGAAGTGATAAACCACTTGAGTGACCTGCTTTCTCTTTATCTTATTTTGATACTACAAATAAATTTTGCCACAAATAGTACGACCAAGCTTGGGAGCAACTCTACTTACATAAAAAACTGTGATTCACCTGATGTATCCTTCTCTAACAGTTCTCAGAGCAATTAATTTCTCCATGCATATTCAATGATAATGACAAAAAGGAACGTGAATTTAGATGCTGTCTTTTATTCTGGAAGCACGGCAAGGACTTCCAATTTAAATATGTATGCACACAATGAGGCCAGTGCAGGACTTCCCACAGAAACAGATGCCTTTTGTTGTTATTTGTTACGGCAGCATACATTCACAATTTTACACGGGCTTCCACAAAACCTTTTTGTACTTGATATCTCAATAGTGTTTAATATTAAAGTACTCCACAGCTCTGCATGGGTATCAGAGACCCTAGAGATTATACAAAATAGGAAACAGTATTACAGCTCTGTGCTAGCAAGCTAAGCAGTTGGCACCTTTATAAACACACAGTGTAAAGTACATTTACCCTGGACTTCAGATTTTTTGGGAATGAATAGCTGCACCAAGCAGACACAGCCTAGGCTGTACCAAAAAAAATCATGTCCACTGTTCTTTGTGTAGCTAGCAACCATATTATTAGCACAACCACCAGTTTACTAGCATTGCATATACAGAAAAAATAAACAATAAAATAATCTGCCCAACAACTACTGTGGCATTACCAGCAAATAAAAATAATGGCTATGTCTAGTACATTAAACAAAATAAACTAATGCCATCACATTTATATCAATAACTCCCTGAAGAACAAATCTCACAGTAAGTGTTAAGACTCAAAGCTGGTATTTTCACGCTAGGATATCGCAGGCACAGGACAGTACCTCCAGCAACTCTCAGTGAAATACCACAAAAATAATTTCAGGCTACCAGGTGGAACTGCTGCATGCTGAAGTTGAGTCTCTTCCTTTTTTTGCTTAAACTTTGCTTGACACAATGAATCTGACTTATGATTTATTCTCGTAACACTTTCCCACACCCCACAAATGAAATCCCAAGACTCATATATGCAATATTAACAAAACACTAAAACATTTGGAGCTGTAAAGTGGGAAGCAGTCTGGATCAATGCAAGCGCATGAACATTTTCAGATGCCACTTGAAAGTATTAACAACTCGCAATCATTTGCTGACGATATGTCGATTCCTTCTCCGTCGAAAATTACTGGCCATAAATCAGGCAAACATTTACAGGAATCTGCAAATGAAACAGCTAAATCCATGATGACAGGGAGCCTCATAAAAGCAGCCCATTTATTCCCTCTGAGCACTCATCCCCACCAGAGGGATCAATAGCAAACCTCATACAATATACTTCTAAATGTCATGCTGCAAATCCTCTTTGCATTTATGCAGACGGAAAAGACCCTCCTCCAGTTTTAGAAGGTGAAATCAAGTAAAAAGCATATTAAATGTCTAAAAAACAATAAATCCATGGGAGAACCTTTTATTCTTAGGCCTGTGACTTTAACACCTATTCTTCTAACCCATAAGGATTATAAAACTCAGGAAGAAAAAAGATTCCAACGAGAGAAAAACAAACAAAAAAGGATGACTAGGAATTAAGGAAATGTATCTATCCACTGCCACTGTCTGGCAATTAAAAAAGCCCAGCAGGCAGGGAAGTGATATCAGATTGAAGACTGACAGTCTCAGTTTCCCTGGCTTCTGAAAACTGAAGAAGGCAGTAATAAAAACAAAACAAACAAGTTGTTAATACAGAGTCTAAGAGGGGCAGCTCTTTGGCACATTAAAATGCTCTATTAGACCCTTGAAACTTTATGGCAGAGTTAAGCAAAACCCTATTCCTGGAAAAGCAGGGACGAGTGACTAAAGAGTAATCATCAACACCTATGTCAGTTTTACAGTTAACAAAATACACATCAACTGAGAGCAAAAGTAGCCTTCCCTAAATTCTGAATGGTACATTTTGACTACCTCTTCCCATTCTTTTTTAATTTATTTTTTAATTTGAGAATTGCATGGAGCCAAGCCTGTTGGACATGACTCCAGTAGAGGTGTACAAGGATAAATTCTTCCTAAATTCTTCCCTGGTGTAAGATACCAATCAGAAGCACTGGATCAGGTCACTACATTCGGGAAGTACAAAAGGAACAAGGGTCATTAGTTGACAATGTATTCATACTAACTTGCAGCTAATTAGAAAAGCTACGTAATTTTATCTGATACATGACTCAAGATCATACAGCAAAGCTAAAAATTTAAAAGCCTAATAAAATGCCTTCTGGGATGAATACTTACTTTATTATTGGTTAAAATAAATCTGTTGTATTTCCTATTTAAAAGGTGAGCCTTTCTGTGTAGTTATATATATCTAATGAGCAGTTAAACCCATTCTTTCAATAATAAAATAGTCTTAAGCATCTGAAATATTCCTCATGCAAAGAGAAAATGTATCCTGAAGGACAAAGATCAGACATAACTCAGCACGGCCTCTTTACTGTTTCATGAAGGCCAAACTGTTCCTGAGGAAAAGCATGGGGTTTTTTTTCTGAGGCAAACAAAGCCATGTTTTTTGAGGCAGCTCTTTCAGGTACCACCACACATCTTTTAATTTATATCACACTGGCATGTCTGTGCACGAACTCATCTTCCAGGAGTGTGCATCCCTCTTCTGTGTTGACAAATGTAATGCATTAAAAGGAAAAAAAGAAGCTTCACACAAGCAGTTGGAAACAAGTGTAGAGTACAAATTTAATCCCCCTAATCCCTTGTCAATTACAAGGAATGTCCTAGAGTAAAGTTGTATCAACAGTGCAGTTTTCAAACCCATAGAAAAATAAATGAAGCCATCCTTTCCCTCTCTCCACTTGGACTGTGTTCACCGTAGCTCCCTTAAAGGATTAGGAACACTGTCTGCAATAAACATGGGCATCAATTTTTAAAATCTGCTCTGAAAATGGCAACATTTCACAAGCTGTGAAAATGCTCTGGTTTAGGGCATGGCCTGAGAGGCAATAGGCCAGCAGGATAGCACTGGGATTAGCCCTAATTACCTCATGTTTCACCTTAATTAACTACTGATACAGAAGGTAAACTCTGCAGGATCTGTGGCGAGACCTTAGGCCAGTAGGCAAGATATCTAAGCCGTCATTGTTTACACATGATAATCTCTCTTTTGAATTTGCTTTAATTGCTCAAAAAGATTAGCTGAAGGATATGCATTATGTATTGATTAGCAATGCTAACTAGATACTATATAGTTTTCATGTGTGCTCCACAAATGCAGTCTAGCAGTTTTAGAGGCACATTCTTTATCAGCCGACTGTCAAAGGATCAACATTTAACTTTGGTTATGACAACATCAATCACGAAGCAGAAGCAGAAGAAAAGCCCCAGCCTTTGGTAACGTGAATGGAGGGAGAAAAATACAAAAAAAAAAAAGGGATCCTTGCTCAGTTCTAGAGATACCATTGTGCTCCTCTATTGTGAGAGGTAATCCCCTCCCACATGCATCCCTGCTCAGAGCACAGGCAAACTGGGAGCAGAGGGGGAGCAGCAATAAAGCAGACAGAATATAATATCTATTTTAAAAATAGATCACAAGGTTGCCTTGTTTCTTGCCCCATTCACTCTTTATTACTCAGACTCTGCTTTCTTTTTATGTTTTATCAGTTCTCATCTGCTCTTGGCAGGCCTTGAAAATTACTGGGCAGTCAGATTTTGTACAAATACAAGCACAAAGTGACAACAGAATCTGCATAAAATTTAACACTCAAACCGAGGAAAAAAGTTCTCTGCCATGTCCTATTGCTCTGTCTGCTGGCAGACAACAATTAAAAATACATCTTTTCAGTTGTTCTGTGCTTTACTAACAAAAGCAAAACAAAATACAAGTTTCCAAAGCTCCTCTGACCTGAAATGCTTCCAAAAATTAGGAATATATTTCCTTAGGAAGGTAACTTTGATTTAATGTAAGACATAAACTGATCAAAACAAAACTTGGCAATAAATTATAGTGCAGCATAAAGGATTAGGAAATATCTATGTCAAAACTATGGAATTTTAAATCAAATGTATCCACTGAGGCCTTAATTAATCTTTAAAGTTCAAGACCTGAGATTTTATCTCTACTGCATGTGTCACTGAAATTTACAAAATAAAGGTTTTAATGTAAGAGTTTTACGTAACCTTAAGGACAGAAGGGCATTTAATAAAAAAACCAAAGTTCTGTGGAACTACTTCTGTCATGGCCTTTTTTCTACACAGCATTTTACAATATTTACATCCTTAACCAACATCCAAGGTTGCCCTAGTTTCTTAACAGACATCCCACAGAGTTTTCCTAATTCCTTAATTTACTTTTTTATTTGCTGCTTCATTTAAGGCTCACAGTGGCAAGGAAATGCACACAGCTTGTTTGAAAATGCTCACAGAGCACTCGCTACTCATTGGAGGTGGCTGAAGAACTGAGAACTTTCCCTGGGATCTCACTTTCTTTGCACGGATGAAAAGCTGCCATTGAGGTCAGGACAGTGTAATTTCACTGGTGACTGCTGCCTATTCCAGATCACTGCTTCATTTCACTTGAGGTGTCATCTCATGCTCTGAGCAAAAATTTGTAACTGCCTACTTGACCGATAAGGTTTGGGAAAACTTTCAAATAAAAAAAATTGGATACATAATAGAAGTTTGTCAAAGGCTGTTTGACAATCCCCTTCACTTTTGCAGAAGGCTAATACTGAGATAAAGACTGCAAACCATTGCTTTTACTCGTTGGTTTTAAAAAATATATTTAAGCTGTAATTGCTCTGAGGGACTTTCCAGACTTCAGAAACATTTGTGTTTGCTGGTCAGAGACAGGAAGGCAAAAAGAGTTGAATCTATTCATATAGGGTGTCCTACTGTAATTGATTTCATAACCAAACCATAAAGAAGAGTCTTAAAAAAATTAGTATTGTGAGATGTACATTGAATGAAAATAAAGTCCTTGTCTTTCTATTCTAAATGAACACAGTGGAAGATTTTGCTTTCCACAAATGACAACCTTAAGATGTTTTCAATCTATATGTTAAAAGCCCCATATATGTCTCTCTGAAATACTGCATTTTCCCTCTGTGCTTTAGTTTGTTCGCTCTCGTGTCAGAAAATGTAAAAATTTTTCAGACTCTGTAAATCTGAATGCAAGTATCCTATTTTGTGTAAAAGGACAGAAGGGCTGTAGCTTATGCATATATATTTATGCACAGCCTAATCAGGTCTTTATGATGGTCTGCTCTCTGAATATTTATTATTCTACTAATTACTGAGCTTAATTATAATCTACTTTTAACACATTAAAAACTTGTTTGAAAACGCTGAAGCGAAGTTATACCAGCAAGCAGGGAAAACGAAATACCTNTTTTTTTTTTTTTTGGTAATAGATCGTGACAGTGAATTGATTACTTACATACCTATAAGGTGAAACCTTGCCTTCATTGGATTTAGAGAAGCCGGGCTTTCTTCCAGCGACCTATATAGCTGGGTTATTTATCTTCTTAGAGAATATTTGGCCTGCAGTTATCTGATATCAAGCTGTGATCTCATCAGCTCTCACACACTCAGCAGGGAGGGGCTAAGAAAATACTTCAATGTGAAATCTCTCAAAGCACCCTGAGGGCACTGCAGCTATGGAAGGGGGTGTTTTAGCTGCTGAATATTTTCCTTTGGCAGGAAGACTGACCCAGTGCCCCACAACGATGCCCATATGCCACCAGAGGGTCATTTGTACAAATGAAAGACAAACTCATGATCTCACTGTGTGGATTTGGAGAAATTAAGTATTTCCTAAATTGAACACCCCGGTATATTTCGTGTTCTTGCAGAGATTTGAGGTAACTGCTTCGGCAGAAACCTCTTTGCAGTTCTAATCTTTTCTAAGACAAGCAGAGCTGTGTATTTTGTGAGTCAACTACTATTTGCAAAATGTGGTATTTATAAGAAAATAAAACACTTGATAATTCAGCGTATGCATAAACCAACACAAAAAGCACATCTTAGAAATTAAACTGTATTTTTTGACAGAGCAAGGGGTTTATCATTATTTTCCTTCTCTTGCCCCATGCACTGCTTTACTATTTGAGTGAAAATACTTTAACATAGGGGAAGGAAAACAACCAAACAAGCCCTCAACTATTTAAACTGCTGTTTTACTAAAAACTGCCTGACTGTTTTACAAAAAGCTAACTGATAAGCTGCCTGCCTGGGTTTCTCAGTCACCTGGAAACAAGTGGAACATTTGTAAAATATCTACCAGTTCTCAATGGAACATTTTTAATGAATCCAGGATCTTCACACAGCACAATGACATTTGGAAAGGATCAGCTCAGAGTTAAAAAACAAAATAAGGAAATTCACAGAGGGAAAAGAAGTGATTTTCATTAGCCAAAGGATAGAAATTCACCTTTAAGTATGAAACTTGGAGTATCTTTGGCACAATGAATTAGATTCTCTACCCTGTACAGTCAGTGACACAGATATGTACAGGGTATGTATATTAATAGATCCAGAGAAATTAACACCTGACTTTTACCAGGACACACGTGAAGAAATGGTCAGAACCAAAACATCAAATTGCACTAGCAAATTTAATCAAGCCATTGAAAATCTGAACGCCTTTTATAAGCCTCTAGTGAATTCAAATGAAGGTTTTACAGTCTCTTTTACTCCCACTGAAGTCAATGGCAGAACTCTACAAGGAACTTTTATTTTGGTATTCTGGTCTCACTTTGAGAGGTGGAACTTTGCTATTTCAAGACAGAAAATTATGAGAAAATAAACAAAATGAGTTAATATAGCAGTAAGACAGAGGTATCCCTCCAGGTGCTCTCTTGGATTTTTTTTCCTAAAACGAGCTATTTTTGTACAAATAATGTGTTCTGAAAGACCTAGATAAAAATAACATTAACAAGATGGGGCAGATATTGTGCATTTTGTTACTTTGCTTTCAATCTTTACAAATGTTCTTACTTTGCCAGTATCTTGGCTTGTAAGGAAAGCATAATTTGTATCTCTGGTCAAAACACAAATTACTCCTCTATGCACAATTAGGCTTGTCCCTCCATCAGATTATGTTTACACGATACACCATTGGAAATACATTTTCTCTGTGCCAGTGAGTGGTCCCAGGCATCCAAGCATGGATTTTTCATCAACTCATTGGCCAAAGGCATGCCCACAGGGCTCTTCTCTCCTCTAGCAAGAGATAGAGAAGAAGTTTAAACAGGTCCAAGGAAATATTTAGATGATAGGAGAATATTAACTATAGAGCCATATAACTAGACTGAATTATTTCGGCCAGTTCTTCTTTACATTAAATTAGTTTTAGGAAAGTCAGATCTTGTATTTCCTGTTCTTTGGATAGCAGATGCAATATTTAAGCATGTGTCATTTGCACAAACAACTTCATGTCTATTGGAATTTTGTTTTCCTGGCTGTTAACTGATGCGAAACCTGCACTGCTGAGATTATAAACAATTTAAAATGTGTACACAGTAATGGATTTTTTGAAAATGGACAGGACTTGCAGCAGGCAATATCCAGCCAATACTATGGAGATGTATGGCTTCAGATTGGTTTCTGGAGTAAAAATCCCCTAACATTACTGACAGGGTAGTACTACTACCGCTATATATATTTATAAATATAAATAGATGAAGCATGAGAAACAGAAATCTAAGTCCTGCTGATAAATTTTTAACTGTAAAACTTCATAACAACTAAACCCACACATCATGAAGACCAAAACAGGGTTTCTTTTATGTCGATAAAAAAAAGGGCTTGCTTACTGATCACTCCAACTTGGTGACTAGGTTAAGAATTAATACAACCACTTTGCTGCTACTTGTATACTAGGAATACTTTGTAAAACCTAATCTTTCTAGTGCCTGCATTATTACACAAGCAATTTTAAATGCCTCTCCATTAACAACTTTACTTATTCAACAATAAGAGACTTATATTTTTTCTAATTTCTTTAACAGTAAATTAAAATGGAAGTCACAAAAATCAGAAATTCTTTGAAAATTTGGCTTGGGCTCTTAAGATAGAAGAAATAATACAACAGTGAGTGTTTCCTAGAAATACAAGGAAAAAAAAATTCAGTTTTAATAGTGAATAACATACTGCAGGGGATACAATCTAAAATCAGTAGGCATAAGGGTGAAAAACCATATAAATCACATTAATACACAAAAAGATAGGTATACATTTGAAGAAATGTCAACAGAAAGTCTAAAACAGTTTGTTTTACACCAAGATGTGTCGAGAGGCAAATCCAGATGGCTGTAAATCCTCTTTGTGCCCCTGTGCTGGGACATCACTAACAAACCTACATTATTTTCTTAACTATTTTTAGGGAAAACCCATACTGTTAAACTTGATAACCTTGATAAATAAGATACCCAATATTATTTGGGACCTGTAAAATAACTATGAAAATATTTTTTAAATCCTGATTGAGAAACTGCAAATACAAATAAAGCTATAAATATATGCTATAAATGAAAAGCTCAACTGTTCATTATAAGGCATGTTCAAATAGTAATTACATTTATTATAACATAACTAAGGGTAACAGGGGATAGAAAAAAAAAAAGGAAAGGGAAAAAAGAGTCTTAAGAGGAAGAAAGAAGACTGATCAAAACTCCTGACAGGAAGATACATTAGACCAGTCTCTCAAGGGATGTAGTAGAAACCCAGGCCCTGAAACTTTTAAAAGCAGAATGGACAAATCACTAGAAAATATACAGTAGGGAACAATCTTTCACAGGTAATGAGAGGGGGAGCAAACCAACAGAGGTTTTCCAGTTCTGCCCTGACTTCCTAGCATTGATTCCATACCACTCAGTGTTGTCCCCAGAAACTGATCTGAATCATTACTTAGTTAGGAATGCTGGAGAGGGGGTGGAGACAGATATCAAAAAGATTACAGTTGCATAGCAGTGCTTATCTACACAGAGATTAGCCAGGTTCTGCGTCCGTGGCAAGATTTTACTTGCACATCTCTCCACAGAGACAACATTTTTATCTTTGGTCAATAATGTCTTTCTAAAGATCAATACAGGTCAGATGCCCACGTGTTTGTGAGAGCTATCAGTTTCTGATGCAAGCACTTGTGGGCCACTGCTGACTCACGTGAGAGGGACCGGCTGGACTCAGCTGCCAAAGCATCACCCAGGCTCTCACAGGGTCTCCTAATGCAGCATCCCACAGACAAACCAAGGCTTAAAGGACACAGCTAAGGCTGGAAGAGTTTTGATTAAAAACACATTAAACTGACAGAAAACAAGCCCACGTTCTTTACTGGCAGCTCTGATATGGACCGTCCTGTAACGCCATCGTAGGTGGCAAGACAAAGACTTCGCATTACATAGAAATGTAACTCCAGAGTCCCGGATTGCCTCGAGAGAGTATTGGCAGAGTTCTCCAGTAATTAGCCAAGAAACACACGTGAATGGAACAAATTTGAAGCCCAGAAAACAGAGAACAGATGTTGTTCAAAAACGGCAGCAGGAAACTCGCTGTAGTTTAAAATGTTGCCTTCATCTGCTCTTTGCGAAGAAACTCTAAGCTTTCTTTGGTGATAGAATCTAATCAAAGCAAATTCAGACTTCTCTCAGCTCAAATACTCTATGCTGCAGTACAGTCTTTTCAAAATTGCTCTTCAAGTTCATTCAGAAGCTTATCATGAACAAGGCTGTGGAGAAAAACTGCTACAAACTATTCAGGTCTTATTGCATCTACAGGTGAACTGCATTATCGTCTCATTTGCTTTTTGGGATGGATGCCAGCATAATTATAAAATAATTTAGGCCAGCATCATTTATAGAATGTTTTCATAGATATTTTCACTTGGGGGTTAAGCAACTCTTTTGTCTGAATAGCTAAACACTGCATTTCCTCTTCCAAAATGTCTAATAAAATCAGCCTGCAGAAAATATACACAAATACTTCCTTCTTAGCTATCACTATGTATATCAACTCAGAAATTACCAAGTTGAATTTGTGTATCCATGAACAAATACAATCTCTGCAATTAACATCAGTGTTACGAAAAAAATTTGTAACACATTAAAAAACACGGACCTTCTCTCAAACTGGCTAAAAGTAATAGAGTTATGATTTTTCCCATTTACAGTTTCCAGGCTACATTTAGGTGCATATGACTGACACATAAACCTGTTTCTTGTTTTCATCCCTTTAAAGCCTGATGGTTGAGATCTGCCATCATTATGCTGAACTAATTACCACTCATAGAACAGAAAAGAAAATCCCCATCATTTACCTCCCACAGCATTGCAACATGGCTCTGACCAGAAAAGCACTTCCATTTCCCTTGTTTGCCTCACAACACGGAATGAAGTTGGCAAGATGAAGACAAATGGCACAACAGCCTACTGCTGATTGGCTAAAGTATTTTGTACATGTTGGAAAATTCAGGACATCCATCCTAATAGGCAGTGGACGGAACACTTTAGCAACTGTGACTGTGCAGGACAGCAATCTGTCCCTCGTGGGGTCAGAGGGTGAGGTCAAGAGGACAGGATGGCCACGTTATTATCTGACATACGGGTTGTCTTCTATGAGACACATGGCATGTGGTGAACTCTGAGATAGATATCAAAATCTGGAGCTCGACATGCTGAGTGAGTTGAACAAGAGAGCAAAGAGTTACTTAGAGCATAATTAAGTGCCTGTGTGGAAAAATAATTGATGTGAACACAGTAATGGAGAGAGAATCAGTAACGCCGTAATCAAGGTTTGATACCAATATAAATAGAGTGTGGACAACTGACAAAAGAAGAAAAAAGAACAATTAGTAGCATTTCTTATGAATATATAAAGCTTACCTTTAATAAAAAGTACATTAAAATCAGACTAAAGACAGACAGATCTGAATAATTTTGGTATCCTTTGGAATTTCTAAATGATATTATCATTAAACTCCTTTCAGTTGCTCTACAATTTAAAAAAATGCAGGTATAAATCTGAAAGCACTAATTCACACTTGTTGGTTCTAAGCTCCCCAGTTATGTACAACTGGTACATAACCATAAAAGGTACCATGGTGTCCAAAATGTTTAAGGTAGGTTGAATCATTTTAGAAGCCATTCACATGAGAAGTTATCTACACAGCAGTGAGGAAATAAATGGAACTACCTACAAACACACAGAGCTGAAAAACAAAAATACATACAGGAACAAAACAGGTTTTGTCAGTTTATGAGAAAGATTCCTTATACTAATCAAATAATTGGGTTAAAAATAGGATGCTTAGACTTTTACCACTGCCATTCTCATGACTAAGAATGATTTACAGTTACTGAGGTGGAAAGTCAGTCTTGAGAAGTATTACTGAAATAATATTGAACATTATGGTTATATGACTTAGGTAAGAAAGTCTTTTTTACTAACCAGCACTTCACTGTCAATGTGAGAATTCCAAAATCATGTAACTCCTGCCAAAGTCACAGAATTTGTTTGAAAATTATGTATAAAAGTTCCATACATGACAAAGATAAGAATTAAAAAAACTTTGTCTTTTCTATGCCTCTGAGTTCATATTTTCAAGCCTTTCTTCACAGCTTTGGGTGTTTGGATTTTTGTTTGTTTCTTTGTTTTTAAAGACTTAGCATTATAAAACAAAAGGAGGTCAAATTGCTTTAGAGGCAGTAAATTCAATACTCTACTACTTACCTTATTAGACAAACATGAAACTACAGGTTCTTAGTGTCAACTAGTAAAGAGATGAAAAAGATATTTACACAAAGGCAGACTGTCATAAATACCTCTTCTTCAAAGGTTTGAGGAAGTAATCAAAAAAATAATCTGTTTCTTCACAGCAGCAATAATTTTCGGAGTATTTCTGGAATGCTAATGAATTGATTGAGCTAACTTGCTACCATGCTATTTGTTGCACTCAAAATGAAAGGATAAGTGTGAGAGATGTGCAGAGGCAAAAAAAGCTCATCTGAAAACTTGGCCAAAACCTTGCTGGAGCCAATGTGAAATTGCCCTATCTTGCATCTCCGCAGATTTTTCCTTCATACGGAAGGCTGTCTTTGACTTCTCCATTTCTAAAACTGCTGAAGAGCTTCTTCAGCTTCACCTGGTCTTATTTCTAATGTTTCACAGAGCACATGCAGCTTCATACATCCTTCTTGTATTTAAAGTGAACAGTGCTGAACTTAATTAATGAAACAAAAATACTAATTTTTTCTGCGATGAGATGCCACCTCTATTATAAAAATGCTGCTACTTCACTTCCAAAGACATGAAATATATAATTAACAAATTAAAAATCGTAACACTTTATGGAGCAACACACATTTTCGGTTCAAAGTCTATTTAAAGAGTTTTTACCATCCATGCAAAGTACCACTGTAGTCATTTCCCACAAGTCACGTCTCTAAATGCCAAAAA
>VWZT01004908.1:62354-112518 GCA_013397055.1 Pachycephala philippinensis | reverse complement strand
AAAAAAAAAGAGAGAGAGATAATTGATGGCAAGAGGCCTATAGCAAATTTTCCCTTGCTGGTGACAAAGGCTAAGGGTAGAGCTGTCACAGGACGATTTTTTATTGTAAGATCTGGAGAAGGATGTCTGTTCCTCCAACCCTCCTGTCTCCGACAACTCATCACACGGAGCGGGTTCCCCGGGGGCCACGGCAGCATCTGGCTCTTCAGCTCTCTGGTGGCAGCTGCAATCATTTTCAGGATAATCTCCTAAAGGCGGCGTCTTTATTCAGCTACAGATGTCTTCATCTCACATCCTGTTGGATTCCTCAGGCCTAACACTGCCTCTGTATTCTGCCTTCACCCCTTTGGGTCGGTTTCTCAGTCATTGCCTTACTTGAAAGGTACTGACAAGCATTCAAAAGATGTGCTAGGGAAGAAATTTTCTTTTTTTTTTTTTAGACAGTCATCTCTTGGTTTCCAGTTTCTTTTCAAATATATAAATGAAACCTTGAAAAACCTTCTAAAGATCCAATGCTCAAGTGGACTTCCAAATACAAAGTAATAGCAGAAACGTTCTGTTTCGTAAAGAGTGTTCCCTCTTGTTTGTTTTCTACTTGCCACAACAATTTAATTGGTTTCTCTGGCTTCTCTCTTGATACAGTGATTACTTTGTTCTATACAGAGTCAGGCAGATTATTTATGAGGAACCCCAGTGGCAGGAAAGGAGAATATTTCATATTTCATGTACCAATACATGGCTTAACATTAATCATTTTTTCAGAAGTTACTTATTTCTGATCTTTTCCACATGCACCGCTGTAGATTCAGTCTTGCATATTTAGAGGTGATTGGGGAGGAAATCATAGATCAAAACTAGCTTTCCCAGGGTCACAAATGCAATAACCTCCTAATCCAGACCACATTGATACCTGCATGAAGGCCTGCTTTAGCATACAAATAACTGAAAAGGCTTTGTAGATCATCAATATATTAAAGGAAACCAAGTATTACCAGTTTCAAACTGGCTGCCTTACAATGAATGCTTTATCTTACTGAAAACCACCAAAATTACTGTATTTATCAAGAGAAAGATGGAAAAGTAACAGGTATTTTGTTTTGTCTACGAAACAGGATTATGGTTGAAAGTTTTGGGGTTTTTTTCTTTTGCCTTACATATTAGATAAAAATGATCTATTACAGGTGTATATTTTGGATTATTTTGCTGATGGCTTCTTGACCACAAGACTATTTTTTATATCACCTTTTTTCCATATAGCTTAAAGATACACCTTTCACCAACACTCCTCCTCCTCCCTTATTACTGCTAACAAGCAGTCAAAAAACAACCAATTTTCTCCCAGCCAATGTATGTTTCAACTTCAACTAATTGATTTCACCACGTTAAAGGAAAACTTGGGCTTAATTTAAAAGTCCACAGTAGGTGACATTCAGCAACTAACACTATTTGTTATTAAAAACAAATATTAGTTCTACAATATTCTTTTAAAATTTGTTTTAAAAAGGACATCTGATGTTATTTTGATGCTGTCTTTGTAAATAGACACACCTTTTGAAGATCTTTATTATTATTATTACTATTATTATTATTATTATTTTTGACTAGGACTTCCATCCGTCACCCTTCTTTAACTGACATTTTTACCCCGTTATTATCCCTAATATATTCCACTGAGGGTTTTCTCTCCCTGCAAAGAGGGGGAGGAGATCAGCCAAAGGCATACCCCCAACAACTACTGCCTTCTAAGCCTGCTCACTAGTCAGAAGTGGGTCAAATGGTCCTCACATGAAAGCATCTAACAAGGTCCCAGAGGAGGCTTCCCTTTAGTGGCAGCAGTGAAAAACACTATTTCTCTTCAGAGAAGATGGATACCGTCTTCCCGTGCACGATTGAGGGACTGATACTCGCCACTTTGAACTTCTTATATTCATGGATGCTTTCTGAAATGCTTATATCATTTTGGGAACTAAGTCCCCAAGATCAGGGATGCTGAGCAGTTGAAAGGGGTCTGTTCAAGGGCTAAAAATTATGGGAAAAAAAATGGAGTGAAGCTCAGAAGCTTGGCACTGATTTCCAGAATAGCATTGAGGACAACTTCAATTTACATATTTTGAAATTAATATATTGTGAAGATTTTTAGCCGCTGTGTTTGCTCAATTTCATGAAAACACCACCACCCTACCTCCTCTTCTTTTAAAACTGCTTTAGCTTGGATTCAGAGCTCATAGAAGAGACTTCTTACAGTAATACAACATGAGGGAGTCTGAGGTGAAACAAAACTAAACTGATAAAGGAGTAAAACAAATTATTTGACACCTGTAGGGTGGATGGATGCCAGGTTTTAGTAATTAGGGTCATAAGTAAAGAAAAAGGAGGATCAAATCAATTAAAGAAATAAACTGAGGCAAAATTGCATCAAACCACCAATCTGCAGCTGAGCCACAGGCTTTAGTGAAAGGAGTTCTTCACACAAAAGGGACAATCTGACACTAATCATAGATAAACCTCACACACACACACACACGTGCATTAACGCAGCACACAAGTCCTGCATTATCTTATGCACTTTTATGTGCTAGAGCACTCACAGGTTTGCTTATTAGTTGCACCACTTCTTCATCTCAGTAGTGAAGCTTGCTGCACCACAGGTTTGCCTTCATCGCTTGTGCAGTCACATCAATTGCATAGATTAAACTGAGCAATAACCTTCTCTTGAAGATTTTTTTTCCAAGCTACTCTATTTTTACTTATTTTCGTCATCACAAAATTATACCTTTCAAATATGTGTTTGCATATGAGAAAATGGAAAAAGCTAAAAGAAAAGGTCATAGAAGGAAAAAAAAAAGAGGAGGTGTCCTCCCCCCCACCTTCCCCCACGCACTTTAAATCCCATGAAATGAATGTTTAGCTCAAGGATTTGCTGTTCATCTCAGTGCCCCTCAAGCCTGAGGCAGGATTAGGCCAGACTTGTGTTTGAACAACTGGAGAAAATCAATGGATTTCACCTTATTAATAATTAAAAGACTTTCAAGTGATTAAAACTGTGTACAAAATGTATGAATTACTGTAACTGGAAATGCACATGCGGAAGAAGCTCCCCGAAACAAGTGACAAACTAAAGGAAAAGCAATTTTCAGGGTGTACTGTAGTATTCAGAAGAGAAATAAACCATTTAGCATAGTGCTAATTAGGTATTTACACGTAGCTACACAAATACTTTACATGAACTTTAATTGAAACCTTAACTAATTCCTAGGTGATGTTACAACACGCAGGGTAATCGAAGGCTGAATCAGTCTCTAAACAGCCTATTTTTTGATAGCCTCTTCTATCATTAAATAGAACAAGGAAAGCACAAGAGAGGAACATTACAATTTGCTGAACTAATGGGATTTTTTTTAATAGTAGTAGCCATTAGATATGTGTTGAAGCAACTATTTTTTTCTTTCTCCCCCTATGCATAGGAGTACCAATGTTTTTGCATTTTAAGAGTCTTGCCTATTCAGACATTATTAGAACATAGCAGAATGTGCCATGACATCTGAAAGCAAAGCTGAAACTTAAAATAAACGTTCAATTTTATCACTGAAATAAATAGCTGCCCATCTTGCTGTCTCAATAAGCAAGGTTTGGAACAACAACTTTGAAAGTTCAAATACCCTGGTTTGATTTAATTTTTACTTCATTTACACTTTGCCAGTGGCTATCTATAAAAAGGGCTATCCATGAAAGGGAATTCTGCTATGCCATTTAGTTTGGCCTTCTTTATATTATAGGATAGGAAAAAACCCTCCTATACTGCCCAGACTTACAAATGTTACTTAAAATATTTCAGTTATTGAGGCATTCCAAGTGTGTGTTCCAGACAAACAGCAGAAAGCTTAAGTACATGTGGGCACATGAAAAGTAAACTCATTAGTTAAAAAGCACCTTGATGAGACCATGAAAACAAACCAATGTTCACACAGCCAAGGGAACCAGAAACTTCCTTTTTGCTGTAGGAAAAATTCCTTTTAAACCCCAAGCATGAGAGCAAGACACAAACTCAGCCCTGAGAGGTTTCTTTGTACCCTTCGAGAATACAATTTCACTGTGCATGATGCATACAGTGTGTCATAAAACACGTGGAAGGAGCAGCACACTGGAAGTGAGAAGTGTGGGTTTCACAGATGTACACTATAATATGTACATATACACTATATATATATATAAAAAATACACACACACATTTATGTCACTACAAATGAACTACAAAAGCTGGAGCTGCTGCCACAATTTACCTCACAAATCGTGTGCCTGCCCTGCAAGATCACATTATGCTCCCACCAAGTTTCCATCCAGCCAGCTTTGTGCCATCGATCTCTCCCATATAAATCACCCTGATACAGGGAGGCAAACGATGCCATCGAGCAGGCTGCCAAAAGGAGGACAAACCTCTCCTGGTGCAGGAAGCCCTGTTCCAAGTTCTGCTCAAGCCCTCTCCCCGTGCCAGCTGAACCGGCAGTTCCTCTGCCCGTATCTCATTAGATCAGGATGTTTGAGCAGCTGCTTGAAGAGATTTTAAAAACCACAATTTTGGCTTGATAAAATCCAAATCTACTTCCCACGTCAGCATCCCACATTGCTCTGAACAAAATCTACCCTCGCCGCACTGAGGTCAGGCTTAGCCCTTCTGCTCTTTTTCACAAGAAAGCCACACTTGTCACTCGTCTCTCTGGCAAGAGTTAACGAGCCACTCCTGCCATAATGAATCAGCAGGAACCAGTAAGCATCTCCACAGAGAAGTGTAACACTTGCTAACAAGACAGATCTACAGAAGAAACCTTTGCCCTGATGTACGGTGGATTTTTTATTTATTATTCCAGTTTAATTTGGAGCGCACAGATGACAAGAATCTAGGAAAATGGGAAGAAGTGAGAGTCTTTATATCCCTCAGGAAAAGATTTTTTTTTTTCCTCTTGTACACATCACTGGTGTAGTTTTAGCTGTACTATAACATGTTAAAAAAGCAAAATAGAGAGATTTGTGTATTTGAATTAAAGCTAAACTAAAGGCATAGAAACTTCTTGTCACAAGATTCTGCTTTCCTCCATTTCCCCGCCAATCCCACTGGCATTTTTCAAATCCCTTCTCACTCTGCACACTACCTACTTCTCCTGCCTTCCCCAAAGTATTACCATCTAGCCCGTAATTACCCATCTGGAATTATAAAAACAATTGTGGTGGAAGGAAAATTCCATCAAAGAGACAGTCAAGTGAAATTAAAGTTGGCAATTCACGGGATACGTGTAGAAATTACATCTGAGATGCTGCAAAACTGCTCCTCACTTGACAAAAAAAAAAAAAGGAAATTGGAAAATTAGTATGAAGGAAATGAAACGCATCACTGAGGGATTTGACTGCGAGAAAGCCCAAGTTAATGACAAATGCAGACAAGTTCCTGGGGTACTGGTCTTTAAACTCTGCAAGGCATAATTCTGCCAAGAGCAACGCTTTGGCAGCTTTCTAAACATGGCAGTGTCAATCCACATGAGCTTCCACGGTTTTAATGGAGACCTAAAACTGCTAAATCCCCTTTCCATTTAAGAGTTACTTTTCAGGAATTTTACTCCTTCATGAAGAGTTTTACAGTTTCCATTTGGTGCACTGAGAGAAGTTTTTCCTGATTTACAGTCAATTTACTGTAAAGGGCTGGCTGTAAAAGGACATGAACTGAAGAGCTGTGATAACGTCCCAGCTCAAACTGGAATTTGGCATTTCTGCTCAGCACAGTAAGGAAGATTATCCATAGGCAGGTATCTCCCACAAAACTAAAAAGAACCCAGTTTTCCTCCTGCAGTTTTGAAAAATAGTCCTGTTTCTTCTTTACAAAATATAAAGCATAAGGAAAGCCTGTGCTGGAGACAGCTACATTGTTGCTTTGAATTGGTTTATCTTACTGCTGTCTTCACTAGCTGGTTACCAGAAAATAATATAATTTAGGAAACAGAATGAACATTCAGCACATACCACGAGCTGCTGAATGATTACACTTGATCTTCAAAAGCATTAAAAACATTTAAGTAGTGGAGGCTAATTCCTGTGCTTAGATGGTGTCCAAACATCCAGTAGGTCATTATAAACAGTAGAAACCTGACCCTACTGAATTAAACAATTGAATTTCCACTGACTCCAACAGGGTTGAATTTCACCCACTGTAAGTGAACATTACTTCTTATTCCTTTAACTTTCCACGTTTAAAAAGGCTCTACCAACCTGTAAAGCCTATCATAGTGTAAGACAAAGAGAGCATAAATATTTAACAATGTTTTAACACTATTTAATTATAGTTATCTTTTTTCTGTTCTGGTGTCTTTCTTATTGTTCTTTTTTCAGAGATTTTCCTGAAAAACCCTGACTCTTGCTGATTTTGCTTCAGCTTTGCTTTCCTTTGCTTCACTGCAAATCAGGATTGATTCCAGTGAAGAATAGCCGAAATTTGTTCACACTTGGTAGCCAAGTTCCTGCTTGTGCAGGATTTAGTGCAAAAGGACCTCAACATACAATTAATTGTCCTTTTCCTTAGTGGCCAAACCCCTCATCTGACAAAATCTGTGGCTGCTACTCTGGAGATTTCCAAAAGCACACCAGCAGACTGATGCATGCCCTTCAGAGGCTTCCTGCTGAATGCTGGGTCATAGTGAAGGCATTTATGCCTTGATTTCAACAGCAAGTACAGACTTATCCTGGTAAAGTGTCTGCAATGAGGCTCACAAGAAAAAGAAACCAACCTTTCTCAGAAATGGTGGGAATCAATTCAGGGAATACTGGAACAACTTAACTACACTGACCCATAAGTGCTTTCAGAAAGGGAGCCAAACAGGAAAAAATGAAAAGAACATCTATAGATGCATTCAGATTTCAGATCCCTTACACACCATATGGCCGCAGCAGGCTGCAAAGGCAGCAGGAGAAGCATCCAAAACACATCAGGAAGAAGCTGTCAGTGGCCAAGCTGAGCCCCCTGCTGCCTCTGGCCAGGCCAGGCTGCAGGTGCCAGTCCCCACAATGCCATGGCAGCCCTGGGTCCTGCTGCCCATAAGTCCAGCCTTGAACAGAGGCCTTGGCAGAGGGAATGAGGCAGGAGAGGGACCGCAAAAAATGGAAGAGGTGGGAACCTTAATTTTTGTCTTTGTAAATCTCTGCTTGCTCCTACAAGTAGACCTCGTGCCAAAGGGCATCCAACAGTAAGCCTGGCAATCTGCTGTGACTGAAGTTTAAAAGGATTTTGGAAATAGTGCATAATATGGAATTCTGACCACTTCAGGCCATCCTGATACTGAAGTACCAAATATCTACACTTCAGCTCAACAGCTACAGAGGTTGTGCCACAAGTGCTGCTTCCCCTGCTGCCTGCTTTCACTGCTACCACAGTTGTGCCAGTGCAGTAGTTTGTGGGACCACACCGTGACACAGCTCGGGAAACCTGATCTAACAAATCTTCTCTGGTGTCTTTCCTAAAAAATATGCTGAGTGACTGCTCGGTGGAACTGAACCGTGGTGCTCAGCGTGGGGCCACGAACACGTCTGCCAGCACACCTGAGAGAGCCAGTGTGCCATGGCCTGGCAAGAAGCGATGGATGCATCAATATTTTCACTGCTGCCAAACATGGGAACTGGCTCATAATTACAGGCTGCCTAGCATAGCCTTTCCATATTTCATGACAAATTGCTTTTGTCATAGGTCTTTCTCTAGTAGCACCACCCCAAACTGCCATTTGCCTGCTCTTCCAGAAGTAAAATCTCTACTCTCTAGTCCAACAGTTACAGACTCTAATCATCTCTTCCTCACACTCTGGTCTCCTGCATTCTTTTATTTGCTATGTTTTATCCTCCTCTTAAATTTTAAATGAACATTTTAAATGAAATAAGCAAAGCAATTACATTTGTGCACAGAAACTATGTCATGCTTTAGCACTGCATAACAATCAAGCAACTTAATAGCAGCTCAACTTGCAACTCACAAGGGAACACTTGAAATACATGCTGCAGAAAAGGAGTCTTAAAAACAAAACTTTCCAGTAATTACATTCAAAGATGGTGTGTTAAAAAAAAAAAAAAGAAAAAAGCATCGGCATTACAGTATACAGACTTTTCTGCCCTTAGGTCCAAAGACTGTTTCCACTAAAAAAAGTGGCACAAGTCCTGCCTTAAACATGACCATGTTTTGCCTTAATGCAGGGCAAGAGAGCAGAGATGTCAGACCACTACTCTGGTCCTGGTAGCCTGGATGCTGCACTGCAGCGGCTCCAGACAAGTTGAGGAAAAGGTTAGGAGAGGTGGGTGAAAAAAGCTATCTAAAAAAACCCAAAGATGTGGAAACAGAAGTTTTGGAAAGATATTCCTTATGTAAAGTGACTGTACAGCTGCCCTCCCTCTGATGCTCAGTGCACTCAGTCCAAGAACACTTTCTTCACTATTTTTTTTTAAAAAAAAAAAGATTTCACTTTAAGCAGTCACAAGTCCAGGCTTGTGATTATGTAGCTGTGGGTGTTGTAGATGCTGTAGTACTTGCCTCAAGGGAATGACAAATGTCAGTAAGATGCAAAAAATAGACCCAGTGTGAAATCAAAGGAATACAGGAAGTTTAGAAGGTATCATTTAAGAGCTCCTCATGCAGAGTTGCTCAACTGAAAACAGCTATGCAATATCCTCAGAAGATCTAAGTGAGACACAAGGGACTGAAAATCTGATAATGGCTTTAAGGGCTGGCAGAGCACCCTGGAATACTTTAAACCTCCTATAGATTCCATGGAAACAGGAAATGTAAGGAGGCCGTCTTAAGTATTTTAGAAGTCTAATTTATGAAGAATTCAGGAGAAAACACCGGTGCCTTTTTAGGGAAAAAAATTACCCTGTGATCTCAGAGTCTTTGAGCTGAAGGGAAAAAAGGGGCATCAAAAGACCAGGGTTTATCACACTTGCCATTTGGGACTGTGCTAATCAGCAGAGGGAAACAGAAGCACATTCATCTTTGCACAGACTCGCCACTGAAATAATCTCTGCAACACCCACTGCTCTGATAAAAAGGACACTTTAGCCTAACAAAGCTTTAAGGCCAAGCAGTACATGAAAACAAAGCACGGTTATTTCTGTTACTTCTTTGGTTTCCCCTAAGTCCCCATCTGCTGTTTTTCTTTATCATTTTTTTCTTTCAACTCTTGCTTCCTTTGTGTTCCTTTATTTTTCAGTTCCTCAATTTTATGCATTAAACAGTTTTCCCTTATTTTCTCTTTACTTCTGCAGCTCTGATCACTAAAACGATACCTCTTCCTCCTCTGAAAGAACCCAAACATCTCAATCCTGACATATATAATTAGCTGTTTTCCCCCAAAGTGATATATTCAAGAAAAATTATGTCTTATAGCTGTAATTTCATGACAGATTCAAGGACACTGATTCAAATCAGGACTTTACTTTGCTCACACTGAAAATCTAATCTCAGAAATTATCCAACTATAATGAACATTATAATAAAATGGTATAGAACCTGAAGACCACCCCTAAAAGGGGGGGTGGGGAGTAAGGTCCAAGTTTGGTAAACAAACTTCTCACGAGAAGGAATGCAAAATAGCAAACATATGTATTTCATCTGAGTTAGACAGCAAACCCAAATGTAATTTTTGTTGGTGTTGCCAAAATGCAAACTTTCCCATTCACTTTTGCCTGCTAAGCAGGACACTAAGCTGAGCTATAAAGCCATGTGTTAAATACTGCAAAGTTCTGATAAAATGCAAAATAAATGCTATTATTTGCTCACAACTGTTATAGCCATTTTAAGTCACATTTTCATTTGCAATTTTCCAGGAGTTTCAAATTATCCAGAATTGTTTCTTTAAAAAAGAAAAAAACAACAAAAGAAACAAAACCAAACCTGTTCTAGACAAAGTGCTGGAAATGCTGTCACACAGACCTAAGATGATCACACTTTTCACCTTGTTGATCCACTAATAATCCTTGCAATATCTTTGGGGCCTTAATTCAAAGTAGTAAAAATGGATGTAGTATAGATAGAAAAGACATGAAGAGACTGTACATGTCATTTTTTAATATGCTTTGGTGGTCCATGGATGTGTCACCCATCCACCGGTGACCTGTCCAGGACCCATTAGTGTGTGACACAGACTGGCACCTGCCAAGGCAGTGCAGAAAACTGCGTAATTCTCTGACCACACAAAGCTGCCCGGGCTTCAAGGCAAGGCTCACAGCGATTTCTGCATGCACAAGCCACCAGTGGGGAGAGGCCACGGAGCAGACAGGACAAGACCATGCTCTTACAGTCCCTCCTTTTATCCAGAGATTCAAAGTTGAATTCACGTCAGTTGCCACCAGTGGAAATTAATCTGGAACCAAAAATGACTCCAACTCCAAAGTTTCTTTGCAGCTTTGAGTTTTCTTACGGAAAAAATAATCTCCATCCTAAAGTTAATTATCTGTATATCCACTTCATTATATGCTGAATGGCCTTAAGCACCATCCACAGCTAGGGAAGCCGACTCGGGAAAACCTGGTTAGCATTCTGTGGAAGACTTCAGCAGGGGCTAAGAAGTTTGTTAACATCCCCAGCCCAAGAGCTGGGAGCAGGCAGCAGGCAGGTGAGCTGCTGGGTGTCTCGGAGGGAGCTGGCACAGATGGGAGCACACCCTGCCCCGTGTGAGGCTGCACTCAGTGCTGGTCAGTGGCACAGTGACAAAACTGGGTTAAACAGGGCTCTGATCTGATCTGATCTGTTCTGACAGTGACCGCAGTTTTAAGACCAAGTGTTAAAGGAACAGCATCAAATCCAGACTGCCCCCAAATAAATTTTTTGAAAAAGCTATCCTTCCTAAAGTAATAGGAGGAAGTATCAAAAAAACCCCAACCCTAAGCATATCAAAATTCATCACCACCAAAACCAGCAGTTTTGATGGTGCCTAATATAAAACTTTTTATTTAAAGTAATTATTACTTTGTAAATATATTTTTTTTAAGCTTTTATTCAAAATAAACTGTAGTTGATAGTGACAAAATTTTAACGAGACAGTGTCACTCCACAACTTTTAAATGAACACTATGCTGCTGCAGGTTTTGTCTCACCTAGTTTCGTTTACTACCTGACAACATGCTCTGCTACCCATCTCACTAAATAACTGAATAAATACGTAATACTGGTATTTTTATTGCCAAATCATGGCAACGTGAATGGTAAAAGACTAGCGAGAGAAGCACGATGTGTTAAAAGTGAAATCTCTTTGTTTCTGTTTTGAAGAAGGATATGCAAACATGAATCATACATCTTGCTTCTGCTACAGTAACTCAATATCCTCTGCTTGGTTAAATAACAGACACTTGGCACACACAAAATTGACATTCTTGCCAAGAACTGAAATTTGCAGCAACTCTGAGCTCTGTTGAAACCCCACTGTTGATACTTAAGTTGTACACAGCACTCCACCAGGATCAGCTGCAACATGTTAAATGAGTATTCAGCATCAGAACGACTATTTAAATCTCTCTCCATCTCTGAAACACTTAAGCTGAAGAGTTTTGAAAAGATCTTCAGGAGAACAGAAGGTTCTTTATGCATTGTACTGCATTAAAAAACACCAGAAAAAGTATACAGAAATACCAGAAGCTGTGCATGTTCTAAAAGTTTGGCTAATAGTTTCATCAACACCAAACCAATCCATGTGGTGCTCCAGAAAAACGTGAAAAGTCAAAGGTGCTACAAGCATGTCTTAAAATAAAAATTTAAAAGTTGTCTTGTACTTTTTAATCAATCTAGCTCAACGTAAGTGAAATATATGAAGACTGTCCAGACATCTAACCCTATCTCTGTCAAGTTGTTGCAGGAGCCCAAACAGTTGGCAGTAGTTTTTCTTCCTGAGTGCTACAGTCTGACTCCTGATTTCCTACTACCTTTGAGAAGGAGGAAAAAGGACCTCCGTGTAACTGATTCAGCGCTCAGATACCTCCTTGCTCTGGTTCAGCTCAAACAGAACTGACAGAAATGACTTTAGGATCCCTTTTTACATATCTATTCACTGTGAATAAATACATCTGTAGCCTCTTCCCGTTCAAACGCACTGCAAGCTTAGAGCGTCAACCTTCAGCAGAGCTCAGTCCCTGTGTATATTGGGCAATTCACTTATTTTTACACTTCTCCTGCAAACAGTCTCCTGATTTGCATTTCTTGATAGCTCTGAGTTGTCCAGAGCTGCCTGTATGCACTGAGCAGGGTTGCATGTAATTGTGATGTACTGCCTACTGCCCAGTTAGAGGCACAGCCAGCTTTGCCTTCACTTTGAGTTAGGAACTATCCACACGAAGACAAAAGTAGAATTAACATACCATTTGGGGCACCTACTAGTTGGAGAGGGAAACCTACTTTAATTCTTCCTGTTGTCCTGATTATCACACTTTATTATTTAGCCTAGGATGCCATGAATCTTCTGTTAGGAGAAATTATGGCTGTAGCCTTTTCATTGCAGATTAATGATGCTCAAGGACAATCTAGGTAGATAATGCTGCTCTTGTTTCTTAGCTGCTTGTTCCCAACTAAGTAGATTAAGAGTAGTTGTGTGTTGAAGCAATTCCAGTTAAAAGAATTAATATTTCCTATGATTTTTTAAAAATTGATATTGACTATGTTATCAATGAAATCAATATTCCTTAAAATTCATATGCTTACAATTATCTGTCTTATATAAAAGACCTTATAACTTCAGTAAAAGAACACAGTAGAACCTGAATTTGTAACTTTGAAAAAAAGGAAATGACAAGTTGGGTTTTACCTTCCTATGACTTCTTTGCCACCACTGTTATAAGAATAAGGCTGGCATACAATTCCCTAAAATATGGGTGCCTTGTACCATTTTAGATGCCTGGGTGTACCTAAGACATCTGCATAGGGCTAGCAGATATGATTTAAGGGAAATCTACTCCTGGATAGCCGAAAGTTGTGGAAGAGAAGAGTATGTGATGGCTTCTAAAACAGAATACTCCAAATGAATATTAGCCTGTGCTGAGGTGACTGAATAAGATCTTAAAGTCAGATGATGGGATCCTGTACAAAAATGCAGACAGCTAAAATTTGAGGGCAACGTGCAAGATCAATGTCCCAGTCAACCAAGATCTAGTCAGTATAGCCAAACAGGCCTAGAAGGATTCTGTAAGAAGCCAGCCAGAGCTACCTGCTTTAAGATATTTTCTTGGCTCTGTTGGCTTTATTGGCTGTAAAGGGAATTCACATCCATAGCTCACCTTAACCTGAGCCTCCCCAGCTGCCTCTCTGCACACAACCCATGCTGTGCCTCTGAAAGCCACCACGCAGCCCTTGCCTTATGAAACGTGTCCTTTCCCTCCTCACTGTGCCTTTGGTAAGGGCGTTATCACTACAGCCGCAGAAGGCGTTGGGAATGGCGATACCCGGGGCTGTTCCAGAGCATCCTCTCCCTGCTCCCAGCCCTGCCAGCCTGGCTCTGCTTGCTCTGCACTGGAGAGGGGGATTACCGTGGCCCTGGGGGGGTCCAGCTGGCCAGGGGTGACTCAGGTCACCTCTGCTTCTGCCCTGCCTGCCAATTTGTCCCTGCAGTGGCACTGCTCGAAGCTGTAATTTCTGCAGCTTACTCCATCAAAACACACATCTCTGATGCTTCCTTTCTCCAGGCGTAGCTGAACAGTAAGGGATATAATTCATTTGCAAAATGCCCTTTATAATTCCCTGCAATTTTGCTCTTAAACCTGTCAGTAAAGAAAGTAACTGTCACTGTTTAATACCTATTAAACTATAGCTCTAATTAAGAATTCCGTAATCGAGTTATAAAGTTCCATAATGATGATGTCTCACATGACTATTATTTCTGTTGCAAGGGAAGCAATTTCTATAATATAAAAGTGTAAAATGAAGAATTAAAGAAATAAGTCAGTAGTTTGTACGTGTTTATTTAAAAATAAAAAATTGTCAAAGAGCATTGGAAAGGTCTAATTAAGAGAGTTCACTGTGTTCATGTCTTTCTTTTTATAATTAAGACAAATCTGGGGATTACTATTTTTTCCACCGAAAAAGTCCTAGGTTTATTACATATTGCACTTTAATTATGCACTTACTCCAATGATGCCACGTCTGACTCATGATTTAGATACTGTGCAATAATTAAATAGAATTACTGCAGAAAAATCTCAACTGCATTTTAAGCACCGAGGAGGTGTAACAATCTTTCTTAATTCTTTCAGTTTCTAAATATATATGGTATTTATCCAGGACACCAACAAAAACTTGGAGAGCTTTCACCTCTTTTCTAATAAATTTCTTTGTCAGTTGGACTATAGAAAAATTAGGGAGACGCGTTGCCTTATTTCTAATTTTTGAAGAAAACTAAGTCCAGACCTTCTACCCCGCCATTTCTTCCCCTCCCTTTCTCAGAACGCTACTACACATTATGAACTCCTTCAAGATGTGTGGGGTTTTCTGGGCTTTTTCAGGTTTTTTTGAATGCCTCTTTTCTTTATGGGATAATAAGTATACACTTAGCTGGCTACAGAAAAAGAAAAATGTGGCCAAAGTGTCCTTAAAGCAAAGTCTACAATGCTGGGATAGAAGGAACGGGTAAAGTAATAAAATGCTCTCTTCCATTTAGAAATTTTAAATTAACTTCTGAAAAACAAGCTTCTGCAGTTTAGGATTATTGACTAAACGTTGTACCTTGTTTTCCTCACCTCTAAACCCTAAAAGGACAGGCTCAGAGACAAAGGCTGGTCACATACACTACCTAAGGCTGAAAAATAAGGAGTTAAAGAGGGCTTGATTCTTTCCTTTCCTGCCATTGTGATGTTAATGAGCATTTTCAACTGTGAAAAGTGACTGCAAAATGGTTACAGGGTGCCATTGTCTTTTTCTTGTGCATTTTACTGAGACAAATTCATCTGAAGCAAAACCAAGAATCCAGACCAAGCCAAGAATATCACTATTTTAGAGCAGCATGTCCAGCAATGGAATGAGTATCCTAAAGGAAAGCCAATGATGACTGCTGCCCTTACAATAATGATTAAACCAGACCAGGAACTGGTTAAAATCTATGTATTCTGCTTTAAAGACTCCATCCCTACTTTTGTTTCTGTCTGCTTCAGGTTATACTTTTAACTTATTCATAACTAATTTAAGTAAAAAGCTTTCACTGAAAAAAGAATCAGAAGCACTTAACTGAGACAATGATTTTGCAATTCTCACAGGTGTGTCCTTAGCTAAGATTGCCTGAAGCAACTGGCCTCAGGGAAACTGACCTACAAGCATATATTTTAGCTGGGTTTAATGAGATTTGGATGATGCTCCAAACATAAGGAGTGTAATTTGTAGTCCTTGAGAGATGTCAATAACGCATTTCTGTAATTCCACAGCCAATACACCTTTCAAAATGTTTACAGAAGAGGGTGCTCCAATTGTAAAATACAATCCTAGTAACCTCACCTTAAAAATGCATGCCACTAAACCCCCATGCAAGTTATTTCTAACATTTCAGAAAAGAAATAAAACTAGAAAGGATATGTATGAAAGTAAAGGGAAAAAACTGCAAGGGAAGGAAACAAAAAACCCATGAATTGTCGATAAAGGTATTATTTTTTCTCAAAATTAAATGATTATTTTCACATTTTAGATAGATCAGTACTGAATTATGTCCAGTTATGTTATGTTACACAAAGCAGGCAAAGCCAGGAAGAACATACCCCTATCAAATAGACTGCAGCCTTAATGTTCTGTGTCCTTGATGTCACCTGTGCTGGATTCCTGCTTTTCTGTTAACAAGGGAGAGGTTGAAATTTGTGTGGACCTATTAGAAGGAGTTTGGGTACACAATGAAAATCACAAGTGGAACATTATTTTCTGGCACAGACAGTCGGATAGAGTGCACCCTCAGCAAGTTTGTCAAAAACACCAAGTTGTGTGGTGTGGTCAACACTCTGGGGAGAAGGGATGCCATCCAGAGGGACCTGGACAGGCTGGAGAGGTGCATCTCTGCAACCTTCATGAAGTGTTGTTGGAGAGAGGCCAGAGGAGCCAAAAAGATGCTCAGAGGCCTGGAGCACCCTCTATGAAGACAGAGTTGGGGTTGTTCAGCCTGGAAAAGAGAAAGCTCTGGGGAGATCTAGCAGCCTTCTAGTACCTGAAGGTACTAGGGACCCACAAAGACCTGGAGAGGGACTTTTTCCATGGGCATGTAAGGATAGGAAAAGAAGGAATGACTTTAATCTTAGGGATGGTAGGTTTAGATTGCATACTAGGAAGAAATTGTTCACTGTGGGGGTGGTGAGATCATAAAACAGGTTTCCTAAAGAAGTTGTATATGACCCATCCCTGGAAGTGTTCAAGGAAAGGTTGGATGGGGCTTTAAGCAACCTGGTCTAGTAGAAGATGTCCCTGACTATGCCTGGGGAGTAGGGACCAGATGATTTTTAAGCTCTCTTCCAACCCAAAGCATTTTATGACCTTCATATGACCCTTTAACACATGTACATGCAAGAAGCATTCTAATACTCTAATGATTTAATAGTCTCACCAACAAATTATTAGGGAGAAAATACAACAGTTAACATCTATTAAGGCTCTTCTGTGTTGCAAGTTATTAAACAGATTATCATCCAGCTTTACAGATAAGAAACATTTCTCCCTCTCCATCCCTGCTCTCAGAAAAATCCTGCAGAGATACACACATACACAGAAATGCACAGATGATGTATGAGAAGAGCTGTCAAGCACTGGTGAACTCTGGAAGTCCAAGGGTTAACTGGAATGTAGCATTCCTCTGAGAGGCTAAAAAGAATAAAGTTCTGGAAGCCAGAGGTAATATTTCAGCCTCAGATTTTATTAGACTGTTTCACTCCTAAGCATAGTATGTCCCATAGAGCTGGAGAAATTACTATCTCCAGTTCTCAAAGACTGAAATCCTTCATCTTTCTCATAATCCCTCAGTAGGAAACAGAAAATCACTTCCAACATCTCCATAACACCTTTAATTTTTCCTGTTGAATGTTCTTTTTATTGCTCATTTTAGAAAGGTGCCAAAGTCTCAGTTATTACTTATTAGTCCACACCAGTTTATTATATTTAAAATACGGCGCTTCCACTCTCCAGCTATTTGCCTGACACACTACTATACACATATCAGCCCATCACTCTTTCCTTTCAAAAAGGGTTTGGAGAAGGAGCTGAAAGAGATGTGTGACACAGGATCACATCAGTCCAAGAGCCTATATATGCACCTAATTTGGTGTGATCAAATTGAATGCAAATGTCAAGTTCCCCTTCTAAAAAAGATCAGTGAGATGAAAACATGCATTTAAATCACTGATTACATTCTCAGTAACTTCCATAGATGGTGAAAGATAAGAAATTTTTAATGGGAAAAATACTGAGTGGAAGGATGATGTTAACGTAAGAGTTCAGTTCCCACTGAATGCAGAAAAAAAAAATCTAAAAGCTAATGGTTTTACAGGGAAAAAACAATGATAAAATACATAATACATCTTATGGAATTACATATTCCATGGAAGTCCCCTGTTGTGCTAGGGCTAACAGGCCCCTGGATCCCTGTCAGATAGTTCAGAAACCCAGATTTTCCCGCATTTTAAACAGTGGAGGGCAGAGAAAAAAAAAAAACAAACCAAAACAAAATTAATTTAGCCCCGAGAGGCACACGGTCACACAAACAAGGCAGAACTATGTTGTTCTTCCATGCTACAGCCTCTGCTGCTGAGCTGAGCACTGTAATGCCTAGAGATGAAACAAAGAAAATAGCTCAACATATTAGCACCTCTCTCCCTAATACTTAAACCGAAGAACATCCCAAAACTGATGCAATGGTGATCAGGTTTTTGGGTTTGTTTTGTTCTTTTTTAGGTTTTTAAGACTAAATCTATTATCTTGGTATGCTTTTGCATGCCTTATGTAACCAGTGGTTCCCCTCCATGCCAACTTCACTGTCACCAAAGAAATCAAATTACTTATTCTTAAGGAGGCAGACACAAACTTAGTTCCTGCTACTTCTATTTTCTGGATTTTTGAAACAGACTTTGTCCTTTATGTCTCTCTCTATCCGACTTTCACCATAATATAACTGTTCTCAAAAGAAAAGTGGCATGTAAAAGTATTTCTCTTTCATATTCACATCCTGAGTTAGTCAAAACTTTCCGGATCTTTTTTTTTCATTCTCTGTTCATTTTCTTTAAACAGAATGAAAGCTGCAGACATAGAATAGACTGAAATTAAGATTCTGTTTATACCTTTTGAGACACTCCCATATTCCCTGCCATTTAGTAGTCTTACTATGTAGATGCATCATCTTTCCTAAATTTCACCTTACCTAATATCAAAAATGTAATTTAATTTCTTTTCTGAAAGAAAATATTTCAGAAAAGTCAGCTTCCATTCCTTTACTTTCCATTCCTGACAACTTTAACCAGACTCTTAAGCCCACTGTAACAGCTTATGCTTAATAAAATGTCTGAGCTTTAATTCATTTGCTTTTAAAGACATGCACTGTCGAAAAGAAACAGAATGAAAAGCAATACAGAGAGAGTAAAACAGCAGCAACATCTGCATCTTCGAGTCCATTTTAGATCAACGTAAGTTAGTAGCTTAGTTTTAATGGCACTGAGCTGCTTTATGTTGATGGCCTGCTGTTACTGATCCTGAGAGCATAATGAAGAGCATTAAGTGTTTAAACATAGATGTCAATAAAATACACAGCAAATAATGGCCGATAGTGGGGGTTTGCAGAGATCTGCCACGCTGATACAAGTCGTAATAGACCATTAATGAGAAACGGAGCACAGGAAATTCTGATAGGAGGGATTGATCAAAATAATTCATACAGCCTCCCCATTTCTGATAAAGGGCTTTTCTAAATGAAGACATTACAGCCCAGAGGACTTGGCTGTGAATTTACAGCACACCCGTGACTCCCCACAGACGCCAGGCCTGCTCGTGCTGCACTCAGGCTGGTGACACTGAGAAAGCTTCCCCATGTCACGTGCTTGGAATTGCATGAGGGTCAGAGGCAGATACTGTGTGGATTAGTTGGAGTACTGTAAATGCCAGTACAGCTTATTGCAAACCAGTATTTCCTTAATTAGAAATTAAAGTTTATACAGCTCTTGTGACAGCTCTTTCCTGTGATGAACACAGATGTGCACACAGGATTGGAAGGAAATGGTGGGAGACTATCTTTATGTAGATGCACACATGTATCAAACCCTGAAAACTAATCCATTATTTACTGCTTTTTCTATTTTTCTTACTTTCCAGGTAACCATGATGTATTTAAATTGCTGATCCAGATGAAATTTCTCATATTAAGCACTCAGTCTCAGCATCATAACTTCTCACCTGTGGACAGGAAATGTTCTTTACTGTCTTCACAAGTTACAGCATTGCTCACACTTTCAAAAATCTGATGTTTATTGAAGGGTATAATTACATGTTCCTCACTGAATTTTCATGGTATTAATCATGTATGCCTCTGGAAAGAAACATCACCTAAAGCTGCTGCAGGAAGCCAGTGGGTTTCAATACATTTACTCATAACTATTTTGGCTTCTCATCAATTATTTATGAAGACTGCAGGTACCAAGCAGCAAGCAGCCAGACTGCTCGGTAGTAACCTATCTAAAATGCTATCTGGAAGACAAAATAATCTGATGTGTGCAGAAAAGAAGAGAAAGAGGACTCAGCTATAAGGTAAAAACAACAGGTGATCTCCTGGTATTCAGTGGCACATGATTCTTAATGTTTCAGTGTCTCTCTGCAACACATCCCTGACGTAAAGTGTAAAACACTTTGCTACTAAAACATATATATGTGCACACAGACATCTATATGTACAAACACATCTACAAATAAAAGCAGTGAATTACAGAATTTCCACATCCAGTACAACTTCAAGCCACGGGAAAGGAGAGAAATAACCAGGAAGAAATGGTGTCTCATCTGAAGTTTAATGACACAGGAATCAAAAAGCAGCACATGAATACCATTAGCTCATAAGCTCTGCTCCAGCTACAAAGTTGTTATGGGATTGAACTGCTGGGTCTTGACATGAGCTAGGATGCACTACAAGAGAAAGATGGAAATTGTCAGACTACTCCTACTTGAAGTAGTAGTAGTAATAAGAATAATAATGAATCCTTTAATTTGTGTTGTGTGCTGAATGGAAGGCAACAGAAGGAATATAGAAGGTAAAAATGTCAGTTTGAAAAGAATCATGTCAATAAACTTCAAGCATTTTGAGCACTTTCCAAGCTTTCTTCAGGAAGATTTAACTGGCTCCACAAATTCTCTCCAAACACAATTAGTCCTGACAGCACTTCTACTTGCTGTCCCTGACTGTTTAACCAATTTCTCAAGACAAAGAGGAACAGCCCTCTTGCAACAGAGGAAAGATAAATAATCTACTAATACGCTTCTTAATATACAAATTCTACTTTTCTCCCAATTTTCTAGTTCTCTCCTATTTATTATATTCTCAGAATGATGCCTCCAAACACCATGCTGAACAAATAAAGGTTCTTCTTGCAAATACTTGTTGCAGTTTAACTTCCCTTTTGAATGGATTACGTATTTCAGCTCTTAAAATGTACACTTCTAAAGTACAACCTCATTTTTCTTTGCTTAACCATTACTCACAATCCTACATTTTCTGCAAAAACAGATCTTAAATATGATTCCAAGATGTAGAAAGATAACAGCACATTCTTACTCTTGCTAACCTTTTCTCTAGTTACACAGCCAATTTGTTGTGTTGATAGGAATTATAGCCAATTTTGGAAACTACATTATTTAATCTACACTCACTGAGCATTCTGAACTCCAATGGAAGTCATTGATTTCTCCTGAAATATTCACCTTACCACAACTTGTCATAACAACCTGTGTCATCATCTTGCTCAAAACACACTAAGAATTAGTCAGAGTCCTTTCTCCTCTGTAATTTCTGTACTTTCTGTTCTGTAATTTCAGAACTACTAGACTCAAAAGAAGACCACATCAACTCTCTCTCTCTTTCTCTCTTTTTGAGCCACCCAGTTCAGCAAACCTTGTGTTGAGGGTGGAACCATGCAACTAAAGACCTCTAACATGCACTACATTATAGAAAATGTGAAAATGCAAAAATTCAAAATAACAACCCCAGAGGCATCTCTCTATAACCTTTTGGGATGAAACTACATATTTTTTCTAATTCAGTTTTTTTCTAGTATTAATACACAGTGTGTAGAAGGAAAGATATTCAAAATGCATACAAAAGGTGTTTTCTACAGTTGCCTACTCTCCTTTTTCAGTACCATCCAGAAGTACAATACCCCAGACAATATGGCTGAGCATCATTTCAATGGAAACTAAGTGGAAAGTTAATGCAAAAAATCTGAAGTGTGGAAAACAGTCTGGTTTTGTTTGCTAAGTGGCCTCACACTAAGCTTTTGATTCAGGTGTTGTGGGAATGGAACTGACACATACCACACTTGCAAGATTTTAATGATGCCCAGAGCTTTCATTTTCTTTTATGCTCTGACAATGGGAAACACGGTCTCCTTATGTACAACATAAAATCTAATAAAGAAGCCAGCTGTTCCTTCCCTGGTGAACCCTGCAACTCCAGTCTCAATACAGGTTTTCTGAGAAAGAACTGTGGAGTAATTGCACTGTACCTGGGCAAGTACAATACACTTGACTCTTTTTCCTGTCTATATATATCAAGTACATGGAAAAAAATTGCAGAGTAGGCAGGTATAAACCAGCAAAATAATCACCTGTTTAACAGCTACCAGGTTTTACATAGTTTCTTGGCTTTCCCTATCACAGTATCCTACCGTATATCCGTTCCCTCCCAACATCTCTCAAACATCTATTGCAATAATGCAAACTGACATATCTGTTCTGCCAAATGCTGGCTGCCTACTGAAACAGCCAAAGCAAATATTATACAGTAAGTGTGCTAATTGAGAGACCCTCCAACATCACACGCCAAGTTTTGCTCCTGGCAACAACAGCAACTACTGTTATTTTTGAGACCCCAGTCTCAGGACTGCTCCATTTTCCCATCTTCCTTCTTGCCATGGTCTAAAAATTTCAAGAGATTGTTACAATATCTGTATTGCAGAGGAATGTTTTCCAGCTGCAGAAATGTTGCTCAGTGCTGTTGCTCTAAGTGCCATCATGGGGACATATCTACACTGCATGTTTGGAGAACAAACAAATGCAGGAACCACCAGAGCTGTTGCTCCTGTATTTGCATTGCAATCCTTGCTCTCAGCTATGAAGTGGCAGCAATAGTGGAGAAATGTCAAAGAAATACAGTTTAAACAATCAGGTAAGCTCAGTTTTAACTAAGCATGCACACACTCTTCTGGCAGGTCACCCTTCCAGTGCGTGCCAGGGTTGTGTCTCCATCTTTCTTGCCCAGGCACAGTCAGGTGCAAGTCAGATGGCAAGGATGGGATAGAGCCTGCGCTTGAGGGTGAGGATGCCTGGACAAATTCAAGTCCAAATGCCAACTGAAATGGATAGATAGCCCCAACACTCTTTCCTTTCCTCTACAAGAGCCAAGAAAAACTAGAAATACACAGAAACTCCGTATTTAGGGGGAAAAAAAAAAGCTTAGCCAGATCTGTAGGTGATGTAACACTAATTACCATACTTTGAACTTTCCTGTGGTTGGCTGTGGCATGAAGTGCAGCATTATTATTTTTAATCTGTATCTTCTCATCCTTCTGCTAGAGATGTTAGAAAGGAGACCCCAAGAATTGTCTTGACCTGGACTAATCTTAGGGGGTGTCTACATGCTCAGGTAGAGTAATTTGCTGTTATCTACACTGTCATATTTACTACTGTAAATAACAGTCAGTAGACACTGCTAGTATGGTACCCAGTGGATACTCACCCACTGGACACAGTGATCTCAGAAAACAGCTTTTCACACCCCTATACCTTGCTTTGCTGCCCCTTCCCAATCATCTTCATCATCAAGAGTTTCCTACCTCAATATATACAAACACCACTGAGACTGAAAAACTCCAGTAATTTAGTGGCTGAAGACAAGATTTCTTCTCTTAAAATTTTTCCTCCAAATCCCTGAGTATGGAATTTATTCTCAAAGACTTCCTTTTCCACTGTAACTCTTTCTTCATGTTTACCCATGAAGATTAAATTGATTCTACAATGCAAATAGTTGAGCAGGTGCTAAATTTATCCTAATACTGAGGCCAAAATATGGCGAGATACATTTTCCCCTGGGAAAAGAAGAATCAGTCTGATTCCAACCTTTAAAATCAGCCCAGTTTGCTGTTTGCTGGACTCAACAACAGCCATGTTTTTGTTGTTGCTTTGGAAATTAATTAAGATTCTTTTACATTCTAAATTTTAAATAAATATTTTTCAGCAAAAGTACTGAAGTAATTGGAGATCATTCACTTACCTATTGAAGATATATCAAATCCAAGCCATTTGCACAGCAGTTCAGTTATCCGTGTTAGGAATCCATCACCACGTGGAAAGGACATGAAAGAAAAGTAAGAAAAAAGAAAACAGTAAGCTATCCTTCTCCTTTTCTCAAATGAAAAAAAGCATTAAAACAAACCTATAAATAACAATCAGTGTTACCCTCTGCCATGAACATGGAATATATTCATTTAAGCAGGTACCTGCTAATGCTGTTTTTTTTTCCTGTTACCATTCATTACAGCAAGTGGGTTGTTAAAGTAGCTGTTAAAAGAACATGTTGAATGGTACTTACATTACACATAAACAAAAATCGAACAATCCTGTTATGCTTGATAGCAGGCTACAGTCAAACAGTTTCACAGCATTTTTGTAAATGACTTGAATGCACTCTTTATCTGAATATCAGCAGGCAGAAGGCCAAGATGGAAATTATGGAATGAGAAGGAAATTGAACAATTCAGATATGTTTATGGAAAGCTCACAAATCAGGGCATCTCATTTGGCACCAAATAAAGCTGTTATTCATGACGTGCAGCTACAAAAAGGAAGGCTGTTCTCTGCTATAAAGTACAGCCACAGCAGTGTGAGCTAAAGGAAATGGTTTCTCAGTAGAAAAAATAAAGGTAGACGTTTTTGGGTGTCCAGAGCAGGGCCAGGAGTTGGACTTGATGATCCTGATGGGTCCCTTCCAACTCAGCATGTTCTGTAATTCCATGACTGTCATAAAAATATGGCAATAACCACTGGGCCACAAGCATGATCATGAGTATCCATGACCTCTGATGTCATGGATATGTCAGCTGAAATCAAACCAAGAAACCACACTGGCACACCTTTTCCTTTGCCAACATTTCTTAGATACGGCGTAATGATCCCAAACAACAAACTTCATCTCTGAGTCATCCTTTTCTATGCATCCATAAATACGTGAGTTCCACACCACACCTGGAAGACACTGATTTGCAAAGAGCATCTCTTCATAGGAACTTCTAAGATCATTTACCAGGCTACTTGAAAGCTCCAGTGAGTACACCAGTTCCCATTGTTGGATTCTGATCTATTCCAAGGTGTGGCCTGCTCTTCAGATTTGTCAAATTAGATTTTATCTTGTAGATCAATATGCTAAAAAGCCATTTTATATGGTTTATATAAGTTGTCATGTGAACCCTAAAATTTCGAATGAACTTTGGTACCTATGAAATAGCTGACTTTACCAGCTTATATATGAAACAGAAAGCACCTGCTTTGCTGTCATTCTTCCTATAATAAGTGCTTTTTAAAAGATATCAAAATCAGCACTGAATAAATTTTATTATTGATTCACTCAAGTTAAAATTTATTTACCAGACTGGAGGAACAAATACTCAAACACTAGCAAGTGAGAAGGAAGACTATTTGAGTTTATTCTGCATTAAAGATGGACCTTAAAACAACACCTGTGATAAAACGTTACTTCATTTCCCAAAGATTCCTTTTACTTGAGAGTGTTTTAGCTTCTTTGCAGCTTATGTATTTCAAACGCTCAGACTACCCAGAGGCCTCTAAGCTGTGTGGTGATCTCTTTAGATGTGTCACACAGATAGAGGCTGCTTCAATTCATTTAATTGGGAGATCAAGGGAGAGCCCTTGTATTCATATTGTTCCATTGTTTGTGTTCAGTTCAGTCTTTGCTATCATGAGCAATATAAACAAAAGGCATTATTAAGTGAAATGCGCTTTGCTCTTCCATGCCTAATAATGTGCCAAATAGGAGCCTACAACCTTGAAGCTGAGAGGTCAACCTCTGGAAGCACCAGGAAAAGAGTATTTCCTTCAGTAATCTCATCATTCAGGCATAGTACCGAAGTAAGGATGGAGAAATGTAATATTCTGTTGGTTTTATTAATTGTGGACTTTTCTAATTCTATTCTAATGAATGCACATCACGACTCATCAATGCATATACTCACATGTTTTACAAAAAGCAAAGAATCACTATGAGCATGCTGATGCTCAGAAAACAGTTTGAATAAACTTCCTTTTCTTAAAAAAAAATAACAAGCCAAAGAAACAAAACACGCTTTCATTACCTCCCACTTCTTTTAAAAACACAAAGATAAAAAGACAACAATGACATAAATTGGAAAACACTGTTGTTACAAAACAAAAACCCCCCACCAACACTTTAATGTGAAAACACGTATCTCCCACAAAAAGTCTTAACGTTCCATGTCTCTCATGGTTTGAGTGCTATTTCTAATTTTTTTTTTTTTAATGAATTCCTGTTACAGGCTAAAAAGAATAAAATAAATCAACCTTTTCCCTAGAATCCTTTAGCAGTACTTTTTTCTCTCTCTTCCCACAATGGTCACGAATACCTAGAAAAGCACCATACATTGTGGACTTTTGATTTTTTTTGGCAGTCACAGACCAGTTCCTTGGTTTGTGTAAAAAGCCACAGCTCAGCTGAAGTCACTGGTGAGGCTTCAGCTTCCCTCGAGTCATGTACATGACACTGGCAATGTTTGTTATGGAAATTATTCTGCCTATCACAGCCCAGATAGTCAGGAAACTGTGGCTGCTTTCCTGAGGACTAGAAGATACATGAAACCACCACCTTGGTGGCTATCGTGCACATTTAAAGTGCAATAAAGGGCATTCATTGCCAAAGAACACTGCATTTGTACATCCATTTCTCTGATAACCTGTATAATAACTCAGTGAGAATTAAGGAGCAGGGAGAGATGCACAGAGAAACCAATGGTGCTGTCATTGTTTCCCAGGCAAAAATTACATTATCTCTTCTAGTTTTTGACAGAAAATTACTGTCTTAAACATTTTTGCAAGTTTATCTGCTATAAATGGGGTCATTCAGAGGTCTCTACTGTTCTCTTTCATATTCTCATGACAGTTGACTGAACCCTTGATCTTTGACCTGGACAGAAATTAACCCTCCACATTCCACCTTCCAAACTGAGACATTCATATTCCTAATAATGAGAGGTTATTAAAATCTTAAAAGTTCAGTGGAGCATTTCAAGGACAGTGGAATTAGATTTCAGCAAATACCTATAGATTTATTGCACAACGCAAACCATTTGATTTGTTTGGATATTTTCTCCAAGGCTATGGTTCAGCCAGCCTTTGCTGGCTGGAAAACAACCACTTGACTAATTTGACTTGAACTGTGAAAGAGGGAAAATCCTTGTTATGGACATGTGCAGCTATACATTATTCCTCTCACCCCTTTCCACCCTTAACTTTGGAAGGGATATTATTTGTTAAGCAAATTTAGAATACACTGAGCACTGAGAGATGTGATTAACCAAGTGCTATGCCAGGCATAGGGATATATGGTAAAAAGGCACAACTGAGGTTCCTAATTCACTGGATTGATCTCAAAGTTATTGCATCACTTTCTGTACCTTATACACTCAAGCCTTTAATTTTTGGAACAGTCCTTCTGGTAGCCTGTGGCTGGCCAGCTTTTCTATTTCACTCAACTGAAATTCCCTGGCTGATCCATGATAGCAAGAGGAATTACACTAACAGAGCAAACTGAGACCTGAGTAAAAAAAAAAAAAAATGAAACTCAAGTGAAACTAAAATAAAAATTACCATGGAAGGAGAAAATGGGAAAAAGAATCAGGATCCTCTAGAACTTAAAGCTATAAGACCAGAAGGATCAGCAAATATACTTACGGAGGGAACAAGAAAACTTATTGCAATAATTATTTTGAGGTCCTGTCATCCTGCCATCATAACTAAAAGTGGAGCAATAAACTGTAATAAACCATGCCAAATTACCACTTTTGATTGGTACTTACTGAAGTGGGGTTTGATGCTGGACCCCATCTTCCAATGAGAAAATTTGTACTCCTTTACAGAACTTGGGGATCTGGAAATGCAGCTGGTGCAATACATGGAGTTTACAATTGCTGTTATTTTTATTGACTACTTAGCTTGTCTGAAGATGCTGACAAAATTTATTGTCAGATTCCCTTTAAGATATGTAAGTATGAGATAAACAATATTGCATACCAGTGCAACATAAAGAGCAATATAAATGTTTTGATTCTTTCCTTCCTTCCTTTCTCAGACACTTAGAGTTTTCATAAGCAAATTACAACATGTGCATATTTCTTTCAAACCTGTTACTCTACATTCAGCTATGATATGGAGACTATGCTAGCACTCTTCACAACTAGCTCCTCATTAATGCATTTGTGATATCATGCATTTATGACATGCTTTTACATTCTGTATCTTATGTGAAATCCCAGCTCCCACCTCCCCGCCATAGGCTGCTAGTCTGCAATGGAGCTGTTTCCAGAATATCAGACTTTGCAGAAGATGGAAAATCTAAGAAAAAAAATGTGCTCAATAGATCCACCAATATTCTCCATAACCTTGCCAAAATGTTCTGGTTTAAGAGCTGCAGCAGGGTTAAAGAAGAAGGTAGTGCCTCTGCACTGGCTGCTGCCATTTTCCTTCCAGAGGTGCCAGGACACAGAGGAGCAAAGAGCAGCTACAGAAGAAGAGCACAAACCCAGGGACAGCTGCCAGCTACTGAAACTCTGTCGTGACACCGAACATTACCAGGGGTTGCAGCCAAATGTACAAACTAAACAAGACAAAATATTAACTATTAACAACTACTGTAGAGATTATTACACAAAATTTCCAACGCAATGCTCGGTTTGCCATGTCAGTCCTAACTAATTCATGATGTATTAAGTTGGAAAAACAAGGGTAGAAGAGCACCAAGATTTGCTAAACCATTATGGAGACCATAACTCCAAGCAGAAATCATCTCATTTACTGTGACTGACTCTGGGAGTCATTGGCTTTGGCAAAAGTAAATTAGAAAATTTGAAGGAAAACAGTATTACTAGTGGGAGCACACTTTTTTTATTAAATTGCTTTATGACTTAATTGAGGATATTTTTTCATATTTTCTTTTCTGACCAGAATTCATGTTTAGGACAGCAGAATATTTATACCTGCCTAATTAAAAATGACATATACCTAGTAGCTGTGAAGGTTACCAGAGGTACGTTTTGATACCTATTTGTAACCTTTATTAACACAAATAGGTTTTGGCCAAGTAGTCAATGACTGTATTGAATGGATTCTGCATTAATCTCGGTTCTGGTGATTAAGTGTCACCATTGTGACTGAGCCAGACAAAGCTGGAAAATCCTCCTCCAGTAGTTGTCTACTGCCACCATCAGATCCTGATCACACCAAGACCAGAAAAAACATTTAGGTTTCATTCTCCTTTTCTACCTATCACAAAGAATGAGAAAATTCTTTGGAATAGACAGTGGCACATCTGCTAGAAGCCCAAGTGGGAGGCAACTGAAGTTGTAGGTAAAGTAACACGATACAAAAGAATTTAAAAAGATCAGGACTATCCAAATAGTTTTTGAATGTACCACCCAATGTAGCAGGTGTGGTAGGACTCAAATGTGATCACAAGAGTTCATTCACTCAGTATCTGTCAGAATGTTTGCTGTATTTCTGTTAAAACTGTATCTACTGATAATCTAAATATATTATCCTGTGATGATTCATGCATAGAAAATTATGTGTACGTGAATATACACACACTTGCACATATATTTCATCTATGCTCCCATTTCTTCACTACAGAGACAATAAAAACACTTCCCTTTTCAGAGACTGAGACACACAAATGACATGACTGAGAAGCAAGTCCCGAGGAAATGCAGACTGGCTGAGAATACCACAGCACCCTCCCAAAGCACCTGGGATCCTTGTCCCTTGAACGAGCAAATATGCCAAATTCAAGATCTTTGTACTCCCCAGGCCTTCACTAACCTGAGGGTTGAGCACATCAAGGACTAATTGGAGCTCCAAGTGAGGATCACTGCTTAAGTGACACTGTGGCTTTCCAACACATAAATAAACATATATACATGTATGTATGATATACAGGCAATTTGGAAACACTAAGATATCTTAAAGTTCAGGAAATACAAAATATAGGCTATAAATAGGAATAAAATCTAATAAAATAAATAATATCAGTAATAAAATAATACTTTATTTATTAAAATGAACTTCTAGTGTGAGGTTGCTACCAGTTTATTGTCACATAGCTAGCATTATTCTCCTTAATAAAGCCTTTTTTTTTCCTACCTTCAGGGAAAATAATATACAGTAGCCTTTTACTTCTGTTTGCTAGAACTTGGAGGGCATATAAACCACATCCAGGAACATACCCCAGCTTTATTGTTCTTTGTTCTACGAACTGTGCGTGTCCTCAAAATGTCATCAGTGATAAACTGTAAAAGGCATCACATCAAGTCATTAAAAGACACTCCCTAAGGCAAGAGGCCACAAACTGAAATTGCCCACCACCTTATTCACGCTTTTGGCCCACCTAGGTACGGCAACTTGGCAGCCTTTTTATTAAATACACATTTCCATACATTACAAGCGTATTTAATTCCCGGCCAGTGGAGAACAATGGAGGAAATGATGTATATTTAATGGCTGGGTTAGATTTTCCAGTGATCACCCTTGGAATACGATTGGCGGGCGGCTCCTGCCGAGGCCCCCGGGGGCAGTCACCTGTCACTCGTGGCAGCCAGGAGCGGGGTGACAGCCACTCTGCTCCGTCTGACAGCTCACACATACCTGCCCTGGCCATTCCTCCTCTCTCCCAAAGAGATGGCGTGCTACCTGCTGAGAACTCGCTGCCGCACAAGGCAGGGAACTAAACAAATCAACACCTAACTAAAAAGAACCTGGTAAACAAAGGACAGCTTCTACCCAATAACCTGAAATCTGTTCTGGCTTTCTCTGGAGTAAACTAGGATAAGATCCATCAGAAACATCAGAGTTACAGAGGGCTGCGAAAAACAAAGTTGAGAAGGGAAAAAACCCACAATACTTTAAAGGAAACAATATCACGACAAGTCCCGTTTTTTTATAAAAATTCTCATTTTAGAATGAGTTTCATTGTTTTTATATTTTTTTAGACTATGTTTATATCTCAAAACCAACTGTAAAGGTTCCAACCAACTTCAGGCTACCTAATCAGTTGACAAGTGATTATGGAGTAGATGCAGTTTTCAATGTTAAGCCAATTTGCTGCACCAAGGCAACGAGCTGGAGTTCCAGGTATGGGAATATCACATGGCACTGTTATTTCCTACCACAACCCCATGCAGAAAAGCCAGCGCAGTCTCAGGGCTCAACGCAGCCTCTGATCCAAAGCAAGTAATATCTCTAATTTCGATACTCAAATGCACACACAAACGTTCCATAGGAGGATTTACTTGCTACTGAAAACTCCATTAGTTTAAGATCCGAGGTTGCTTGATAAAGCACTGGTGTACATTGCTGTCTATTTTTCTGAAGCCTTTGGGTACTAATCTCCAAATTATCACACATTATGTGTTTTCAACACTCAGTGTTGAAAATTACTTCTATGCTTCCAAAGACAACTAGTCTTACTATATAATGCCTTTCTTTCATTGTTGTTTTTTTTTTTGTTTGTTTGTTTGTTTAAGGTATAAGCTTAACTAGTCCACTTCATGTCTCTGATTAACTACTCCACCACAACTTGGCCAAAAATCCAAAAATGTAGATTAAGTATAGATCATGACACAGAGATGATACGTGGAAGGTAATTTCTGCAGAGATTTCAGTAGCAAGATCACCTGCCATAATTCCTTCCATCAGTGCAGGTAAACCTAATGATATACATCAGCTGATGCCCTAATCTAAGAAACCTACTTTTTGAGGCCAATGAAGGGAGGAAAAGGAAGATTGTTTTTAACTGATTTTTGACAAGAGCAGTATCTTACCCTTTTTATTTCTAACATCTTTTCCTATGAAGTTCCCACGTACAGGTTTGGAATAATGTTATTGACACATTAAATCCATTAAAAAGAAGAAATAATCACAGAGTTATGGCTGCATTTAAAAATGTTCTTCAAATGAAACACTTATATGGAATGGGATAGCCAACAACAGCATAAAACAAAACATTCAGAAAGAGGAGCATTTCTGATTATTTCAGCCTCATTTCATTTGTGTGATTTATCTACTAAACAAAGTTGGCACTGAGACCCTAGTGCTGGAAAAGTTCTAATCCTTATTTATAAAATATTTCTCTTATCTAAAAAACATGATTACTGTCATTTTACTAGAAGGCCAAAATAAAAATACTGCCTATGGTCACAGTTTAAACGTGGATCATCCTTCCTACTGCAACATTCCTTTCTCCAAAATCAATAACTAGATCACACATAAGTGAACATGTATCAGTTAGACAGACTTTTCAATTTGCCTGTTTCTCTGGCAGGTTTTTTTGACCTTAGGTAATTCACTGTTTATGGTATGCCCAAGTAAGTCAAACAGTATCTTTTAGGGTCTCTACCTGAAGGGTTTTCAAATCCAAAAAAGTTTCCCTTAGGAACAGCTATGAAAATGTACATTTGCCATGAGTGTTTTCAACTTACTTTTTCTTTCCATTGGTATTTTGTGACTATTTTTTTTTATCATTACATGCCAGTTAAGAGAAGAAGGGCAAAGTGTCTGTCAAACTTTCCCCTCACAACCACCCACAGAGATACCTATCGCCCCAGCTACCAGCCAGAAACAGCATGATATCTACAGCTTCCAGAGAAAGATTAGGCTTAGAAATTCTGGGGAGATCTGTCAGGTCCTGTTTTGCTGGAGGATGATTCCTAAGTAAAACCATCAGAAATAACCTGCTTTAGGGGATAAAATTCCCCATTTCCTAACCCAACGCTGCAAAAGCAAATGATAAAGATTTTGTTGACTTCAGCAGAGTCAAAGTTTGAGAATATGAAGTGACTTCTGCAAAACCTTCCAAGTGATGTCATCCAAAATGAGACAAGGGAGATAGGAGTACAAGGCACCCTGTGTCAGCCCTTTAATAATACAAAAAGCAGAGCGTGGCACACCTACCAAGGATAGAGAACAGAGACATTTCCTCATGATCAGCATTGCAGAAATCGAAATTGAGCATGCCAATGTGACATTGGAGAAAACACTATTTATGCCTAAAGCAAAAGAAAAACTGTTGAGGAACATTTTATTCAGGTGAAAATATGGTTTATGTAATCCTGCCAAGGTCACTAATGCACAGACTGTGCTAATGCTGAACTGCTGCCACGAAAGTTAAAGCTGCCCAAGGGCTTCCGCTACTTACACAATTACTGAGAGATTTCAAAGAAATATGAAGCAAAATATGAGTAGAACATGACAGTCTGTACTGTTCACTACTCTTCTACAGATTTCTCCTTCCCCCTTTAGGATATGCACAGCATGTGGTATTGTCCCTGATGCGTTTCTGTGAATGTGCCCTAATATCCTGGAGGGAAATGAAAGAGCCCTATCATGCTGCTTTTTCATTTAAATTAGAGAAAATTCTGTATCCTGAATGATCAGAATAGTGTCCTTAATATGTGGAGCGATGAACTGGCTGCCACTGAAGGCAGGATTCCTGATTTCATGGACCAATGGCCTAATCTACTAAGGCAAATTCTTCTTCCTACATATGACAACTGTGAGCTTTAGCCATAACATTCAAAACAATGAGATCATGAAAATTCATTTTTGAGAGACAGATGGATGATATCCATTATTAATGGAGCCCCAAACAGAACCTTTCTCTAAACAATGCATGTAGAGCCTTTATCAAGATCTGTCAGGCAAAAAAAAAAACTTGACACAATAAAAATGATAATAAAAAAGTTCAGTTTTACAAGGATAGATATTACAGGTAAATGCATGTAATATTACAGTGCACTTATTGACAGCAATTCAATGAGCAGCTACCTAGTGACATTCAATAGCTTCACCTAATTAAACTCCCACAACTGTAACTCTCTTTTCATATACTACATTAAAAAAAAATTGTGGTGATGGAAGAGAGAGGTTCTTTCCTTTGCATTTCACGCTGTCAAAAGAAAATGCCATCTTAAAAAGCCAAGAAGGTGATATAATCACGCCTCACTACAGACACCTAAACAAAATAATTATCTTCCAGAAGCCCAGTTATAACCAGTGGAATAAGAGCAGGCCTGGGAGAGGCTGGTTGAAGGCCTAAAGCTGGATTACTTCAACATGTGGTGCTTCATCAGAGGGCAACACAAAACACTTAAAAACAAAAGAAAGCCAACCACTGTGCCCCCCAATCAAATTGACTGTGTTCATGTATCCCGTGGGACTAAGAACAGTACCAGATTCCTCCCACAAAGTGAAGTACTCTCAGCTTGGACAGAGCAGTGTAATTTTTCTAGATGCATTATGTGAAAATGATTGACTTCTGATCTCTGCCTCATCTTCTTCTAGTCTTGAAATGATAACAAACAACCTGATAGATTTATGAGTTCTGTCCTCAAGCTGAGACAAATGACAATGATTCTGTCTCTCAAGAAAATAACAACCAGTATTCCTGGTTTTCCTCCTTTCCAGAGTATCTGGAAGATATATTTATATGAAGAGATAAAATATTGACACAAAAAAAAAAAAAATTTCGTAAGGTAACCTTATTTCACTAAGACTTTGAAGGTGTTCTTGCCTGTTATAGATGAATGGTCCATGTGTGTAGGAATAATTCCTTGCCCAAACATGCACCAAATTCAGCATGCCCAGGCCAAGAATAGACAATTCTTAGGCAATCCGGTAACTGATTACAAAAATTAAATTAAAAAAAAAAAAAAAAAAAGAGTAAAGCACATTAGTATTTTGCTACTAAAACAAGCAAGGCTTTTCAAAGCCCAAAGACAAGTATGAAAGTGTCATACATGGAGTTCCATGGATAACTGCTCCCTGTCCAAACAAGTGCTGTCCTTCTCTTTTGTCTGCCCATTCCCATTCTCAGTCCCCTCAGTATTTCATCTCCTGCTCCATGCATCTATTCATCTGACCTACGATAATCTTACTGATAAACTCCAATGTATAAGTGTTAATGTCTTTGAAACAGTGACCACTGTCAGTCAAACGTGGATAGTCCTGATAATTCCGAGTGACAAGTAATCCCATTCCATAATGGCTCTACAATATACCAAAGAGAAAGACAGAGAATTGGGACTGCTTTTTAGGTAAAAAAGGAGAGAAATGGTTTAAACCAGCCATTCCCTCATTCCTTTCTCATAGCTAGCTCAGCCATGTAATGGGAATTATTATCCAGTTTACATCAGTGATATAGCAAACATACTTCTCCTTTTCAAAGAATCCTTTTCTATCTCTTATTCATTCTTCCTGCCTCCCACATTTGTCTCAAAACCATGAAGTACAGAGTTTTGTACTGAGTCAGAGCTGACTTCAAGTTCAAACAAAATAGTCAGGAATAACAAACAATTCCTATGACTGAATCTTGAAAAGTCAGGTTTGCTCAAGCAGTTACAACTGCTCTGCTTCTTCTATCTTCTCTCATTACTGAAAGAAGGAAAGTTTGGCCCCAGTTCTGACTCTTCCCTTTCCTGTTGTAAAGGAGCTTGGTATCAGTCAAGCTCAACATCTCCTTCCTTGCTTGGCAATTTTTTTTATTTTACTTTCCTTTTGTGACACAAGACTGGAGCCATCTCTGTTCTAGGATAAACAGGTCCAGTAGGTCAGCCCCAGATTCAAAATCAAGTGTCCATTTAGTTACAGCTGCAGGTGGTAATAATTGGCAAGTTATATTTGGACACACAGTGTACTTAACACATGACTGGAACCCTCTATTAGTTCACAAGATTGCTAAAAGCAATGTGCTCAGGCACATCAAAGTCTCTTCACTTTCAGTAACAACTTTTAAAGTTAATCCCTTGTTTCTCCTTTGTTGGTGAACAACAGCAAAATGTAGCAGAATTTGCCTCAGCAGTAATGCATTAGCTTTCCTTCTGTAAAAAGACTGAGGTAGGTGGCACTTGGCCAAGATATTTATGATCTCCCACGTGTGCAAGTTGTCCCAGACTCAGCAATCACCTCTCTGCTCTAAGGCTGGGGACTGAGCTGAGCTAACACAACGTAGGAGCTGCCAGCTGGGCATGTGCCAAGGATCTTTCCAATTGCTTCGAATTTTAGCTTGTAATTTTTCCCCAATCCAAATTTAGCATGGCAAAGTAGTCCTTGATAGAGACTATGTGGAGATCACGTTTCAGATTTCAATCACAGATACTTTCGCCGCGGCAGAATCATTTCAAAAATACATATACAATCACCAGAATGGCTGAGATTTTTATTCAGCCCTCAGAAACCTGGGTGTGTTGAAAAGAGCTTGTAGATCTGTAGAATAAAAGGCTTGGCACCAAGAATGTAATCTCCACAACATCAGTGGTTTTGGTAGAGACATTTTAGACTAGACCCAGGCCACTACCAAACTGAATGCTCACAGGCTGCTGGAACACATTAGAGTTTCTTCTGAAACACACATTTTGATTTAGTTCCTTCTTGAAAGGAGCAAATCCCAACATCCCACTTTAACAGGAGCCAGAGGACAGTAATGGGATAATCAGAACATTTACTTTTGAAGAACAGCACTTCTGAGCTACACTAAAATACTGAAGTAGAAGTACCTTTTCATTTCTCTTTAGTTTTTGCCTCAGGTGATAGGCTGACTTTCTGCATCTGCCTCAGAATAAAGCCAACCAGGTAAGATTTCTGAAGAGTAGCTTTCTACCATCACTTACATGGCAAGACTGCATTCAGATTAAAAAAAAAAAAAAAAAGAAAAAAAAAAGAAAAAAAAAGCTGAGAAATCAGTACACACAGGCTTAAAAAAAGTGGGAGATGAACTCACTCAAAATAAAAGGTAATAATGATCTTATAACACTTGAGAAGACCAGAAGGAAGCAATTACTTCATTGCTTTTAAGGACAGAACTCCACTGACCATTCAGCCAAGACTGAGTTTGGTTCACGTACATTAATAAAGCATTCCATATTTCCAAACATTCTAATTCTGAGCCTGTCCTCCACAGTGAACAGTAGAGGACAGCAATCACATCACTTTCCACCATAGCCTCATGGCTAGCACATGACCAGCACAATCAGACCACCTGTGGATCTTGGCAAATAAAGCCCCTTCCAAAAATTCAATGGTGAAATGAAAAAAATCAGCATTTTCATATCTACAGAGGTTGTAGATCTCAATGTTTAGGTCCCCTTAAATAATACATTTGAGGAAAGGAATTTAAATATAAACAAATAACAACTGCTATAACCTTAACTGAAAATACTTCACTGGAAAAAGCTGTCAACATTACAACATTCTCAACTCCAGCTGCACTTACAAGGCCTCAGCTTCAAAATCTTGGCTACCATTCTACTGCTATTTGGAAAAAGTGCAAAGTGTTAAACATGAGGCCAGGCAGTGGGGCTTGGACAGTGTGATACTGTCTAACCAAAGCATTATACTGCTGAAAGTGAAGCAATCCTATTTCCCATGCTTTGCATATTATTACCCTTCCTCTGCAGGTCACCATTCAATGCATCGCTGCTTCCATTAGAAATATCTGCTTCTACTTCTAACATAGAAATATTCATATTATTGCACAGTTTAAAGAAGTCTAATCTGCACAGTTCCATGCTGTATGACTGCTAAAATTTACATAAAAGTTCAGTTCTAAGCCAAAAAAGAAATTCTAATGAGATCTGGTAAGCAAAACAAGTAAGTAGTGTGCCTAACGTATCACATGGGAGATGCCTCAGGAATTAGCTTGTGTTGAGTTAGTTCATGTCCCCAAAGAGTTGTGTTTGAGCTTTTTGAAGCTGCTCACTCAGAGGGATTATCTCATTCAATCTGCTCTAATCGCAACTAAATGCTTTCAATTGGTATATACTGGGACAGAATTAGAGAATCAGAAGCTCCCAAAATCCATGTGATGGGCTTAGGGCAGTGGGATAGAAAAGAAAAAAAGAAACTCTGTAGAGATTTTAAAAAAGAAAAATTAAAAAAAAAAACAAAACAAAACAACTTTTTTGTTACTCCACAATTGAAGCTTACACGTTTGATTCACTGTATGGTAATGGAGTTATACCAGAATAAATCTAAGAAAATTAAGTGGCACATAGGTAAAGCAACTGATACACCTTTGGGGGTTGGAATGCTGTATGCTTCATAAATATTCACTGTGAGCATAACAGCCATATTATCTTCCTACTTCAAGAGCCTCATCTCAACACAAAATTTTCAAGAAGGCCGTTAGTGAATATAGATGTGATTGTGATTACATGTACAACAAGCAAATGTTACCATTATCAAATTTACCATACGAAAAGTTTAGTGGGAACACAATGAAAATTGCAGTGCAGTGTTTTCCTAGAAAACCTGCTGGGTAGTAACAGCAGCAGTTCTACCAGGATATTAAAAGACTGAATCATCCACATGGATTTCAGAGTGAAGGCACAGATGGGCTACAGTCACATTTTCTGCCCATGTAAGTGTATGCACACCATCCTGTTGTCAATTTTCTCTCAATTGAAGGGTCCAACAATTTGACTGTTTGCTTATTGCTGTCAATAGATTCATACTTTACTCATGATTCAGAGCTATCAAATAATTTTATGCTGACATCAGTTGCCTCCCTGACAGCTCTAAAATACGAAATAACAAGCAGTTGGTGTCAGCACTCTTAAATCAAGCCCAAGGGCCCCCATGGCACCACACTATGGCAGCTTGTTACCGCTAAGCAAATGTCAGTCCAGTCAATGTGTGTAGGAGGTTGTCAACTCCCTGGTTGCATCTGCCCTAATAACTAGTCCCCTGTAAGGTGAAATTCATAAAGCTACCACTGCATCCCCTGAAACCCAAGGTGACAGAGGCTGGAACAGATAGCCTGGCTCTCCAAGCTCAAGGAATGGTTGCCAGCCTGGCAAACTGGGCTCTGTGGCTGTGCTTTGGAGAGGCTTTTATTCTGCTGCTGTTTTGCTAGATAGTACAGAGAATGCACAGTCATTAACATGCAAGGATATGCTGGTTTTTAATCCTCGCTTTCTATATTCCAGTGTTAACAGCAGGCCACTTTTATCACTGCAATCTAGCCAGGGGCGTAGCTAAGAATTTGGAAAGCATACACACACATTGGCCTCCCTGTTGGTCCCCTGCCCTCACCATTCCCATAATCTCCCAAGGTAGACATACCATTACACATATCCCCATCACTAGCACAGCAGGTGCTATTAGACAGGGGATCTAGCAGCATGTTCACAAAAGGCCTGGCAAAGAACAAAAAAAACCCATTGCCCTCCATGAAATTAAAATTGTATGCTGTGGCGTGCACAGCACATGCCTGCTTCCACATGAGTAACTTTTGAAACATCTTGCAACGCAAAACAAATCAGAAAATCTAACAAAGAAAAAAGGAGCCATATTTGAGTTCAGTCATACTACAGCAAAATTTTAGTTTTCAAAATACTAGTACATGGAGGAAGACCTGAAGACCCTAAGAATTTTAAGGTTTATTTTTATTTAGCTTGAAAAAGGGGTTACATTTGCAGCAGAAGGCAGGATTTTCTCTATAATTAAGTTTATGAAAGTATCTATTGCAACTTCATTTTAAATACAGCCAGTAGCACTTCAAGTCCCCGGGTTCTATAAAGTAAGAAAAGGACAAATAGAGAGCACTGTATTTTCCAATAGATATATACAATTTAGTAGATGCAATTAATTTACCTTCTTTCACATAGTTTGTTTACATGCAATTCTATTAGGAATTTATGATTATCCACCATAGCATTGTACACTGATCAGAATAGTTTGTGTTTATGTGATTACCCCCTAAAAACCACACAAGACCATAAAAGCAGGCTTTATTTCCCAGCTAAGAAAAGAGTACACCAAGACAGAGCACTGACCCCGAAATGACAGAACTATTCCCACTTTTCCAAGGTCCTCTCCAGGATACACTGCAGCTCACTATTAGAGTTAATCCAATAATAGTCCATGAGCAATGGAGGACGTGCAAGCTGCTCCACTCAACAGTGAATTTCACAAATACACAGGCAAATCCAGTTTAGGCTTCCCCATGTCTAAGTCCAGTGATGATGGGCAGCTAAGGAGGAGAGGGATCAAAGGGAGAATGCTTTGAAGGCAAAAGGCACAGGGGTTTGAAGAGGCAATTAATCTTTGTAAAGACACAGAGAAGAGGAGGAAGATGCCTGTCACCTCAGCAAGACAGGAGACAATACAGTATTCCTTGTGTAACATTTTTATTTTGAATAAATAAAAGGAAATCTGGCCTTTAGTACTGGGCAAACAAGAGAGAAGCAAATGTGATTAGGTTTAAAATTATAAATGGCACAAACATTTGTGACATTGCATTGTGTGCTTCTACATTATCCTGGTATGTCCTAGTAGTTATTTCAACATGTACTGGAATTTACAGAAATATTACTGGTTGGCATTCTCATGCTAAATCCTGGGATTTTGTGCTCTTTACAGTGTCTTGAGAAAAATCTCACGCATCGTGACTGACTTAAAAAGCTGAAGTTTTACCTTACCAACCAGACGAAAAAAAGAAAGGGATGTAAATAATATAGCTTAATATCTCTTCTATTTTTTCCCTTTCCCCCCCACCATCTCAAAAATCTTTTTTTCCTCATTTTCTTCCTTTTTTCCCAGCTGAAAATTTCTCTGAGTTTTGCTTTGCTTCTTTAAGAAAAACACTATTTTTTCCACAGATTTAATGATAATGACATGCCATTCCTGTTTGTACTGGATAAATATGGAGGATATACCGATCATACAAATTAGGAGAATATTGCTGTAAGTAATCTTGGCCCTTTAGAGGCCAGAATTAAAATGCCACTTTTCTCCATCAGAGCATGTCTAATTAAAAATAAGTCCAGGAAAGTAGCTGAAGAATGCTTTAGCTCATGCTTTTCTACAAAGCTGTGTCTTTAGGCTTCAATACTCTCAATGCATTACCTTTTACAAGAAGGAAAAAGAGAAATCCAATTGTAAAAAAGAAAAACATAATTGCTTTCTATTTGACAAAGGGAAGCACAAGAGTTTATTCTTACAAGTAGTCTGAAGTGCTGCATAAGTAACTACTGTAATTTGTGTCTCTCCAGGGGCAAATGCATGGGAATCCAACATCAGCACTGAAATAAGAGGCAAGAAGGCAAGAGAAAGACAGAGCGAGTAGCAGCGTCCCAGAGCAATTCTGTTCCTCTACCATCTGTCACAATCACCACCGGTCCCAAAAGGCCTGGTTTAGAAAGGCCACTACGACTAATGAGCACTGGAGAAAGGTGGAATCCTGAATCAAGCTACATATAAACATCAAAAAGCCAAATAAACCAGGCAAAGCTCTTAATAAACCCTCAATACAGCATGACAAAGGTCTATCACTATTGGTCCCAGTGGTAGCTTGTTGGAGCTCATACTAAACCCTTAAGAGATGCACATGTAGTTAAGAAGAGAGACTCTCATCCTGGGGTTTGATTAGTTCTGCTTTTTTTTATTATTATTTTACAGTTTATTTTGGTTTTTTGATGAATGAAGTATGCTATATCCTGTAACACTAAAAAAAAAAAACCCAATCCACAGCATATAGCAACAGAAGTCATACATTTTAATCGCCTGAAATAATAATTTATCTAGCCAGCATTTTACAATTTTTTTTAATAGAAATTTAGCATTTCTGACTTCAGAACATTAACTTATGGATTTCTTTTTTTTTTCTCTGCTTGTAAGAGGAAAAATGACAAGTATCAGGTAGCTGGTGTGCTCTCTTTTTGAGATTATATTAAGAAAAAATGAAATGCTATTTTTGGACCACTATCAAAAGGTTATGGAAATTAGCATCATTATCGAAACAGAACATGATGCTCAAATCTTAATACACGAATACTTGATTCAGCTGTAAATATGGAAAGGCAATATTGCTTGAGACCTCTCTCTTTTCTTTCAGGAATTGCATTACTTTCTGCTATGATGAACATCTGTAACTATGAAAATCTGATCTAAAGCCTACTAAATGTGACAGAAAGACTTAAACAGGCTTTGCATCATCCAGTGATGATGGTATTGTAATCCTCACATTCCTAGGTTAGAAGGAACTTCAAGTGAATGATATTTTTTATCTCAAGAACTGCAATTCAGGCTTGCTTTCCTAGCGTGCTTGTCCACAACTTTGAGATTAAATTATTGCAACACATTCCTGAGAAAATTAATTTACCTCATTCAGACCTTGCTACCAGTGAGAGGCTTTCAAAAAACTACCACAGCTCAGAGCCAACAAAGGTCCAAGAAGGAAGCTGCAACTGTCTGAAAATAAAACACCATCACAGAAGAAAAGCTCTGAATTCCAACCAGAGCAAGTCTTTGGACACAAGCAGATACCTTTAGGAGTTCTTAATACCAAAGGCGCACTCAGGTATCAGTGTGGTGGACCACAACTTGAAGTCAACAGACAGTCAGCAGAAAATTAAATATTTGACAGAAATAGGAAGAAGAAAGGAGATCTTGCATTTGAAACACTGACAGAAGTCTCGGGCCAATTTTATTCAAAACTGTATCTTTCTCTGCTTGTAGTCCCATATGGCTGTATAGTGTCTAATGAAAGTATAGGGCAGTTGCTCTCCTGTAGAGCATTTTGTTCCTGAATCCTCCTCCTGCTCGACTGGCTCCCATCTTATTCCAAGTCAGCAACTGGCCCACAGCAATGCCATTCTGACTGGCATTAATGCAAGCTCAGGGTCAAAAGAGAAGCGTGTTTCATGGTGTAAGGGGAAACCCTGCAGAAACCTGCCAGCTTCTGACAGCTGAAAAAGTGAGAAACTCCAAGGAACGGTGTGTATGAGCCACAGAAACAGGGGCAGAAGACAGAAGGCTGGCTCTATGGGAACAGCCACCACTCTCTTTCCCCTCCCACTCTTCCCAAGGTCAGTAAAACCCCGAAAGATCCATCTACAAAAGGTTGCCTTGGCCAACTGAAGTTGTAACTTCAGTAAGGTAGTGCTCCCCACAGGAATTCTACTTGCAAAGCAGCAGAACATTAAATACCACACCTACCAAACAATTAGATTTATAAATACCATATATATACATCATGTATATGTGTATGCATATGTACATGTTACATATATACGTATACACATACTTAAAAACATATGTAACCACAGAAAATACTATTGTTGCTGTTGTTGTTATATTTAGAGCAACAGTAGATGTTGAAGCAATTTTAAGGACCTTGAAATTTTTTTCCTCTATAAAATGATCCCACAAACAATATGTTGGCCTTTAAGAAATTCTTACTGATTTTTTTAATTCACCTCTTACTGTAAATAATCTGTAATACCTCCTTTGCTTAGATGAAGAGGTGTATCTTGTAAAACATATCAAGTTAAAAAAAAAAAACACTTCATTTCTATCCTTTTTCAGCTGAATTTTAATGCCTGAAGAAGAAACTAAGATTTTATCTTAACACAGGGTATTGCATAGACAGACTCAGAGCAGCTTCTCCCTTCTCTCTGTCCTAGTTTTCTATCCCCAAAAGCCTACTGCTTAAATGTCATAACCCTAAAGACTATTGTGAGATGAAATGCTCCATATCCTCTGACAGATTTGCATGTCTGCAGAGACCCCAGCTAAACATGCAGACTTAAAATCAGAATTAAGTTCTGACATGGTTACAAAGCATACAGGCAGTGGGAGACAAACTCATGCCTCCACTGCTGATAAAAGACATAAATATAAATGTCTGTATCTCTTTTAATATATTTTAAATATTGGGTGCCAAAATAGAGTATATAAGATAAGCATGCAAGTAGATTCAAATCTGAATGTTGTCCAATAAAAGTTCGATAAATTCACTAAAAAAAATTCCTTGGCATCCAAGTGAATGCACCCCAGGGAATAAACTCAGTAAGCAGTCTAACCTATCATGTGATTGTTTTACTGCAAAAACTTGTGCAGTTTCTTTACATGAACACTTGTTTTTGCAATTCTGTAATGATTCAGTACGTGATACCTGGCCTTTACAATTTACTTGGCAGGACTCCAAGATGTATATTGGTACATTTTAGTACCCAAATAAAATTCGCCATCTCAGACTGCCACCCTAATCCAAAGTGCCAGAAGCATCTCAGCAGAGGCAACACCTGTCCTAAACATGTGTGTGCCTGAAAATTGAAAAACACCTGTTAAACATGCTCCTTATAATTTAATAAGTAATTGTAATAATACCTGAAACCACTACCTCAGTAATAAATACGTATTTAACTATAGTAATAACAATAAGAATCTGAACACTGATAATCCTTAAAAGTAAAATTCCTTGTCCACAGAAGAGATGTGATACACGTGGCAAATGTGCTGTCCTTCCCTGACTTTGAAAAGATCACTTTGCTGTTATCTTTAGAAGCAGTTTAACATACATAATGGTTGCTTCCTTAACACTCCATTCTTCTCTTTTGAACTTCAGTCAGCATTTTGGCCAGCTAGCACACATAAAATTCACAGTGCCATTTAAAGAAACCTCCTATTCTTCCACTGGACTCTATACATAGAAATTGCAGATGGTTATTTAAATGGAAAAGTACTTGCCAGTGGATTGAAATGAAGACCTGATCTTGCCCAGTAATAAGTAGTTGTGGAGTTTAGGTATTACAATCCTATGTTAGTCATTTTTTCAACCTAAAAATTTTCCACTCCACTAAATAGGATTATCATCCAAACAGAAGAAATGTTCTTTCTTTCCTGTTTGTTTGATGGGCAAAGGATGCTATGTACTACTTGTGAAAAGATATTACAGTGAGTTTGATGTAGTGTCAAACCAACAATCACAAACAAACGCCTTCTTCAGGGACAGTATTTTATATTCCTTCTGTTCAGGAAAAAACAGTTTCCATACTGGCTGATACACTCACAATGAGTCTGTTCAAACAAAGACTTATGTCTGTGTGCAATGCTTTCTATCAAGGGAAATCATTACTTTACATACAACTGAGTTCTGGGTATTATTCTTTGTTTCCTAGTACGAAATTAAAATCTGCAGGTCTTCCTACTACAATTGCCCAGCAGTAACTGCTCACTCAAGGAGAGAAAATATGGTGTCTAAACAAAACACAGTGATTTATTTACAAAAGCAGCTCTTCTATTCCTGCTCAACCCAGCACCTTAATGACCAGTTGTACTTCTTCCTTTACAACTCATGTGTCAGCACCACCTCGGAGATGTCACGTACATCATGACTTCTGAATTTCTGCCTCAGAATGCTTGGATGAGCTCTCCTACCAAGTTGGTCTGTGCTGCTACTTTTTTCTCTGACAACCTGCTGAGACATGGGCAAGCACTTCATCATTATAAACCGTGAAATATTTCACTACTGCTTTCCTAGAGCTGGGAGGAGGACACAGAGCAGCCTGCAGTGCTGCCTAACTCTTCTCTTTGCCTTTGGCCTACACAATTCACAACTGCTTTAGAAAGTTTCAGGAGCTAAAGCTCGGCTGACATTGTCACCCATTGCCTGTAGTTTAAAGGCATAATTTGAGAGTTTGGCATCCAAAAGAAGCTTGTAAACTTCAAAAACGCACCTGTTTTATTTTTGTCTAAAGCTGAATTTTCATCTAAAAGAGTTTATGCAGTAAGACTTACTGATCCTGCCCTTATAATACACACCACCTGTGCCTACAGTGAGAAGCCATGATCATTTTCCACACATAGTTTAGGTGGTCAAGTATTATAGTTAAGCTTTCTATGAATTTTATCTTCTTTTAGCTAAAGGATGCCAGTTTTTCATGGCTTTCCTCCACCCTGCTCTTCCTCTTTGCCAATAAGGTCTATTTAAAAGCCCCTGGTTGTGTATAAAAGAAGGAACAGAGCCCTGTAACAGAATCCATCACCTGGCTGTGCCAACAGTTGGATTTTTTCTTCCATTTTCTTTATCAATTCAAGCACATACTGTATTTTATAGGAGTTTTTGCTTGGGGCCATTAGACAAATGTGATATTTCGCTATCTTGCCCTACCCTTGACAAGAGAAAAGATTTCAAAGAAACTATTTCATAACAGCTTGACATTTTTCAAATGCATTCATGAATAATTTATAATTGGAACATACTTTATATTTACTGGTTTAGATAGTGTTGTATTAAAATATATTTAACATATGTATGAATGCCATTAGGTTGCATCATGGGACCTAGTTTTTGTAGCTTGAAAACACAGCGATAACATCAATGCATCGACTACAAACAGTGAATGAGGTAATGATGAGAGTTTACTGGAACTTTCCAAAAGTAACTCAGCCAAGGTTGCAAAAAGACTTGAAGCCCCCTTCATGTGCTCAGCAAATTTGGGGCAGAAAAACAGACCACATGGGGAGCTATGTAAAGCAACTGAAATCTGAGGGGCTTAGCAGCTGTGAAACTCTCATTTGACTGTTATTATTTCCTTGGTTCCAGAGAGGAATGTGCTACTACGCAGAAAAAGTTAACTGTTCTTGGAATCTTATACTTTTAGTGGGGGGGGGGAGCATCAAGCAGACCACATTGCTTTTGATTTCGAAGATTTTTTTTGTAATTTGGTGTATTTTACACTCTCTGCCTCCTAATGCAGGACTGCTGCATTCCTCTGAATTTATCTGTAAGGCCGTGAATGCTGGAGTCAAGCATATGGGGAGGAATGCTGAGTGCAGGTAACAGGTAAATCACAGCAACTTAACAAAATGCAGTTCATCTGCTGATAGTTTTTAACTATGTCTCCAGTCATTCTGCCATGTCCCCACGAGAAACCATGCTTGCCTCTTACAACCTTCCAAGCTTTTTTTGCAAGCTCTAATTAGATACAGACACATGAAAAGCAGCACAGAAAGAATTACAGAGGCAGAAATGAGAAAAAGCAACAAATGAGGCACTGACATTTATAGAAGTGGAAGACAAGGCAAGCAGGGGTATGGAAGCCAAAGGTACCATATTCTAGGTAACTCTGGCACCCATTTTCCCCCTGCTGAAAGGGTTTTACAAACCTAAGCCCCAGTGGTCAGATGTTCAGAATCAGGATCTAGGCTGGAGATGCACAAGGCGAACACTGAAAGCAAAAGCGGGAAGATGGACATATTTTATATTAAGGGTGTCAGAAAGACAGTGGATGTAATTGCAAGGAAGGTTAATGTGCTAACCTGGCAGTCATCTTTTCTGACAGACAAGAAGTGAAAATATGAGCTTGAAGTAGGGGCAGAGAACATAAACAATTAGGACATGAGAAGCGTATGACCTAACTTGCCCATTTATTCTCTTTATCCTATAGGTGTACTTTACTTGCAGGTCCCCCAAGCTAACTACTCCCTCCCCTTTGGCAGAAAGCACAGTTACAGACAGTTATCAGATCCCTCTTAGTTATCACTTCATCAAACTTTTCAAACTCAACATCTTTAAAGAATTGGACCCTTTAGCTCTTCAATGAGTTCTGTTTTTAGCTGAGCTCTCTCCAACGTCAGTATCTTTCCGGAATTAAATATTTATTTTTCCCTCAATAGTCACTCTAAACCCAAAAGATTTTCCCTGGACCATTGTAAAATTTTTCTGGAACATCTGTAACCAAAAAACCCATCAGGCTTCTTTTCTCATGTTTACAGTTCCAAAATAACTCTAAAGCCTAAGCTGAACTAAAAGCTGCACACAAGAATGCCAATGGACATCCCATACTGATATTTATCTCTCTTACCTGATAGTGTCAGTGCAGAAGACAATAAATGGACTCCTAATGATTATTCAAATTACTCAAAGGTATTCAAATTTAATTTGAAATCTGAAAGTTGTCCTTGCATTTTTCCTTTTCTTATCTCACCTCATCACTCATGACAAGAGCTTTCCTAAACCGGTTGAGATTCCCTGATACAGCTGTGTGATTTCCACTCTGCCAAAAGGCACTCAAATAATTAATGGTGTTAAGCTTCCCATTATGGCCTCCTAAATAATAGGGGTCCAAATGCAGGTGGCAACACGTGAGGTGGGTGTTCTTGGCCAAGGGAGGAGGTGTTCTAGAGGACAAGGCTGGCTGAAAAACAAGGATCTGCAAAAGACCCTTCTGCTGCTGGATCAGCAACTGGAGAACAACATCCCGCGACATTTTAAATGTCAGTAGGTGCCCACATCTAGGAAACTGAATTCTACCCTGCCTGTCTTTTCAGAGACAGAGAAATGCACTATAATGTAGCCCTAAATTAGGGAGCTATGGATGCACCCACAGAACCCATTACACATTCATCTCCTACCTGGGTCCCCGATCACAGAGATGTCAGACATCTAAAAACTCTCAGAAGGACTAACCTGTTCTCATCTGCCTTGCTGCTTATAGGAATTCTTGACAGCAATTTCTATTTCTTTCTTTAAAGGCAACTTATGAATTAAAGCATGTTACAGAGCCGGTTTACTGCACTGACCACTAAACAAACATTGTGCTGCTATAGAAACCAGAGACCTGCATTGATGGGGCAAAAAGTCTCAACAAACATCCTCACCATAGACGCTGGTGTGGTGGGGATTCATGATGAGCGTTAAAATGCCAAGCTCAGCTGGAGCTGGTCAGAGTTTTGTGATTTCTTTCAGTGGAATCAGCATCTGACCATAGTTTTGCTTTTTGGTTTTTTTTTTTAATGAGCTAAAAGAACACATTAGTTAAAAAAAAAAAAAAATCCCAGTGATTCAGCACAGATGTATAAACAAAAACAAGCACAGAAATGGATTACAGAAAGAACAGAACACACTAACAGTACAGTTTAGTTTTATTTGCAGAAGTGTGTGCTAAGTAAAAATGCCAAGCAATGAATATTACCAGTCTTCATAGAAGAATCAAACCCTTGAAGCCATTGACCATACAGAGTTCCATAACTACAATATTTCTGAAGTCTATTCCAGCTAAAAGGGGTTGACAAATCCAATTAAAAACAAAGGAAAAGCTGACAAACAAATTCCTCTTTATTGCTTCTATTGTGACAATAGCCAAGGGTTTCAACTGGTGTCAGGCTCCAGTATCATGCACACAGCTACAAGCCACTCAGATTAGGTGTTCATATAAAATCCTAAACTAAAGGTACCAGGAACCATTTATTTTTATTCTAATTTACTAAAATAGACCCTGTTGCATCTACAGCCATATGCAAGCACTTGAACTTGACTGCTCTACTTTCCTTTCTTTTCCTCTCAGAAAAATTCAAGAGAATCCCTCTTACCCCCATTCAAAACCAAACACATACCAGAAAAATATCAGATAGCTTCCAATGTAGTGACACTATCTAAAATGCAACAAGGTCCTTCATGCCATGTTCTTGTTTCTAATTTAAATATTTTTTCCTTCCAGTGGCATTGCACATAAATGTTATCCCAAGAGGGCTCAGGAAGTCTCTGTGCAGAGTCTGCATCACCATCACTGAGGTAACCCTGCCGCTCTATCCCTTAATTTGGGAGAATGATTTGGTGCTTCTCAAAAGTTTATTTGGGAATATGAACAAAGGATAAACTATCAAGGGTTGTTTTGTTCTGTCTTCTTTTAATACTGTTCGCATAAACTACTCTTTTTTTCTATCAATAACCAAATTTTCATTAAACATGGTTGCTCAGGGGAAAAAAAAATCTCCTCACTTAAAATCAGGATGAACTACTTTTATAAATCAGGTGGCTTTTGCTCTTTTCCCAGAGAAAAATTCGTAAGAGATCTCTTGGCCTTCTGAGAATATTTAAACCATTTATTCAGTGCTTTCCCTTGAAACAACAAGATGCTTAAACGTGAAGTTGGGAAAATAAATCCACTTATAAGTTGGTAAATCTAAACAACACTGAAAGTCCGTCTTTACGATAAGTATTTCCCTTTATTCTTCAAACATAACATCTCTCGTGAACTGCCATGGGGGCCCTATGTTGTTACAGACAGTTATAATCTGCGTGATTTCTTATGGTTCAACAGGACCCTGTGGATGAGGATTCAGGGCTCCTTCCCATGCTCTGCCACAAGACACAACTGGCACTTTCCTACTTTGTCTTGCTATCACAGTTTGTAGAGCTGAGGTCTTATTTACAAGACAAAAATCGTTCCTGTGGGGATGTTTACAATGCGTTTTGAAACACTCAGACAAAAAGCGTTATACAAGTGCAAAAATATCATTATTATTCAACTGGTTATGTCCTCTGCACCCAAGCAAAATGAAGCAGGCAATTTTTACTTACCAAGGACTCTTTTAAAGAGATTTCCATGTTTATGCCACTAGAACTAGACATCAATAGAGCAGAGCGAAATAGAGAACTCCTGCAGTCCTAACTTAGGTTCATCTTGCCAGTTTACGTTTCCATATCAATTTCTAACAAGAATTAAGTACATGGATTTTTTTTCCCGTGGACTGACACCCTGGATAATGTAAAACACTTTGTTCATAAAGAAGACATACTTATCTCCACAAGTCTGAAATATTAGTTTAAAAACATACTTTTAATAACTTTTGTAGGAAAACGTGGATGGGAAAGACCAATTGTTACTCTTCTTTAAATCAACTGTTACTCTTTCTTACTTCTATGGGCAATGTGGTGATTTTTCTTGTTTCTCACAAGATTGCTGCCTTTCTATCTTAGGCACTTTGCCCACTGCAACATGAAGATTCTCAAACTTCTCGTGACAGATGAAGACAACAGACGTGCTGATTTTGGAACAACTCAGCCCTGCTTTTCAGGCAGACATTCAGCAGCAAGCT
>VWZT01004908.1:0-54193 GCA_013397055.1 Pachycephala philippinensis | reverse complement strand
AAAAAAAAAAAAGACTGATTGATGTTCCTAAAGCATCTCACACTAAATATTAATAAAGATTTAAATTTAAGTGCTGGGTCTTTTATGTCACTTCTTCGCTGTTTTTTCTTCCCTTGATATCCATTTTCAAATGTTCCAAGCACCTGTACAGAAAATATTATGCTATATATTATAAACTTTAATAGGTTTTCCCTAATTTCTTTTTCAACCTTTTGTTTATTCTACTAGATTTAGGTAATTTTTACTGTTTTTCACGTTCAGATATTTGAGGAAATAAGCTTACTTCTGCTTTCTTTTAACTGAAGTTAAGATATTCAATCACTTTCCCTCTACAAGTAAAGGTAACTTTGTGAAGCAATCAACATCTAATCAAGCTGCAGAATTAGAATTTTTTTTTTTTTTTTTTTAAATTGAGAATGGGCATCTCAGTTTTTCTCTCAAAAGAGCTCATCTAGCAGGTAGGATAAGTTGATACCAAAATAGACTTAAAAATTAGCAGAATTTTGCTGTTTATAATGGTTTTAGGAAATGAAGATGATGAATGTGAAATTTATATTACAAGTGGGTCCAAAAGTAACTTCACAGCAAGTTTCTGATAGAACCCATGTTTAGCCATGGAAAGAAGTTTTGATGAGTTGATTTAGTCTAGAAGAAACAGAACACATAGCAATGTCAGCACTCAAAAGAGGATGAACATTTTACTATTTTTCCTCTGCTTTGTCCCTGGTATCTGATATTTAGTTCTGAGCAGTAACATCTCCCCACCACAGAGAAATAGTAACACTTTTGCTATTGGAATGACTGCACTTTGTCAACTACAACTCTGCAATACATTTACTCTGGTTCAAGAGTTGTTTCCTGGGTCCTCTGATGAGTAAGACTTTACTAATCATAAAGCCACTTATTGAGGCAGAGATTTGCATCCTTTCTGTTGAAAAGAGAACACAAATGAAGGTTCCTGTAAAACCGTCAGTGTACATTATTATGTTATCTATGCTCCTATTATGTATCCTAATGTCTCAGCCTAGCCAGTTTACACAAGAGGAATAATTCTGCACCTCTATGAGCCCCAGACCAACGCAGCCAAATTAAAAACCACTGACCTGCCCTCAGTTATTAGACATGCATTACACACAAGAGATTTAAATGTCATGACACGAAGATTGTTTCAAATCCATTCCATATGAAACACATCATCTCTGAACCCCACTCCCAAAGACATGCTTTTGAAAGTATGTGGGATACAAGAAAAAAAGAGCAGTGACATTTTTGTTAAGTTGTGTGCTTTGATTGTCAATGACTTAGAAAGCAGTTTATTTTTAAAACAAACATTCTCAAAATCTTTGATGGCATATTCATCAATCCATCTGCTTCACTGTAAATTCTTTGAAGTGCAGGTGGCTTGTAACGTCATGCTACAGCAATTAATTAAGTTCTTGAATCTCTCTTGCTCTTTCACACCCTTTTGAATGGTTAAAAAGGGTTATCATCTTTAATTTTCCATCCAAACAGTATTCACAGATATTTTCATGTATTTTCGTATTTCTTTCAACAAATACATGCATTAAGTGTTTTAATACAAAGGTGCTGAAGGCAATCCCAACTACATCTTAAAATGGTCAGGATGACGGTTCAAAGAAATAAAAAAATAAAATGTAGATGCTGCTTTACCCCAGAAATAAATATTGAATAAACAAACAAGAAAAAAAAAAAAATTACCCTAACCATGTAACAGATAAACTACAAAACTTGGCAAGTTCCTGAAAGAACCCTTATGTTTCACACTGTTCTATAATAAGCTATTGGGTATGTGGTTGACTCCTCTCTCAGCTGGAATTAGACCTGCCTAACTCTTTCTTGCAGGCTTTATGCAACTAATAAGGATTCTCCAGCAGCTCAAATGACAGATATTTCTTAAAGAGCAAGTTCAGAGCTCTGACACAGTGAAGTTCCTAGAAGACACAGCATCCCAAAAACTGTGAAACCTTTGTGTCTGTGCATATATTGAGTGAGTAATTCTATACATTTATCCTGACATTATTTGACCAGAAGGTTTGGGGGTTTAAAATACATGCTGGAGCATCTTAGCACAATCAAAAGTAAATTTTATAACTCAAAGGAGAGACCAAGAATAACTGAAAGGTTTTAGAAGCTTCCGAATGCCTGCATTTGTCTGCTCTGTGCAGATTCAACACAATTCAATGAGTAGTCTACAGTGAAACCATTGTCTTTGATTTGGTGGTGGGGAGGGGAAGGATGAAAAGAATAGCATCCCTGCATTCTTCCCACTGTCAATTCCACAGTAACTCCTCTTTAAAAATAACTGGAAATCCCTAGGTGGCCTGGAGCAAAGCACCAAATGGGGACGTGCTCTTTAGTGTGACAGTTGTGCAGTCCAAATTCTAGACAGATGGACTTTAAGTGTCTAAATTACAAAGAATAAACCTGCTGTTCATGGTTGCCTCACAGTGTCAGTACATTTTAAATTTTAAAATTTTCTTTAACTGCTTTAGTCTTTTGGTTCTAGTGGTTTCCTTAACCTCTAGTGTTTTTTAAACTATGACTGGATACAGAAGAAAACCTCTGTGCACAAAGGTGCGATGTCTAAACCCACTCTTAACCCAAATCAGGAAAACATAAATGACAAATACAGGGCACTGAAATAAGCAAAGGTATTCCCAAATGTGGGTCAGGGTTTACGAGGCAATACCTCCACACTGATACTGAACCACAAGTGGAATTTAGTTAAATTTACAGGCACTTAAGGAAGTTGTAGGCAGCTGGGTTGAATATATACTCTTTACATTCTACAGTCCTTTCCCGCAACACAACACTGACCTTTTAGCAGACTCAAAGCCTACAACCAAAGAGTGAAAAAGTGCCAAAGACAGTGAATTTTTGCAGTTTGAAAAAGTGTGTTTTTATCTAAAGAAAATTTAATCCACAAAACTGAACCCCAGTATTAATTGCTTGCATAATCATAGCAATCTCTTTCTCATGCTTGTGGAATCTCATTTGCAATTTAGTCAAGAATGAAGTACCAATTTTGTCAGAGTGTTTGAGTTATTGGATTAAGTTAAGTAATTTAATCATAGTGCATCTTGATTTACAGGAAATGTGGGCATACATGTTATGGTTCAACCAGAGAACAGAGCCACATGCTACCCTTTGCTACGCACATATTATAATATATGGTATTGTAAGAATATGATGTATTATATATTGGATCTAGTTAAATATAGTGGTTGTACGTATTCATTACTTGGTTTATAAACTTACACTTATCCATGCATATCCTGTAGGAACTCCAATTTTTTTATGCAGGCTAGATGATAATGAAGAAAAAATAGAAGGTAAAGCAAAGAAAACAAGACCCAGTGAGCCACCAGTGTGATAATCTGTCACAGGCAGAGTGAGGGGGGAAAAAGAAAGAAAACAAGCCCAGAAAAGAAGCACTGTACAGATATAGTAATTTCAGATAGCTCATAACACTGCTAATAAAACCCAATTTTCTTTTCATAGGCAATGAATCTTTTGATGCGGTCTTTATTTGACTTATCCAACTATTTTTTCCTTTTTCTCCCCAAATATCTGTCTTCTTCTTGCAGGGGACTATATACTACCTTTTAAAAGAAGCATTATTTTTCTTTTAACAAAAGAAGATACCATGTGGTTTGTAACCACAAAAATGAAATGCTTAAGCATGTTTAGTACATACCAATTAGCTGGATGTGCTGCTTCCTGATTTAGCATAGTCTCCTTTCCCAGCCCATTATTATTGTATATTAAACTTCCTATTTCATTCTTCGGTTTGTTTTGCAGTTCAGGAATAAAGTCCCGCTCTACTGAAACAGTGTTTTTCTTTTTCATTGCCTTTTTTCTTCAGCTGTCCTTGAGGTTACTCTCATGAAAAATCCTGACCCCTCTGATTTCTGGCAGGCTTAGAATGATAGAGCAAGTTTTCAAATCAGAAGCAGTACAGCCTCTATGGAGTGCAGTGCTGATTGCTACTACTGCAAGAAATTATGTCCTAACACATCTGGACACCAAAAGTGCTTCTGTTAACCCATCACACAACTCAGCAGACACCAATTTTGGGTATTTCCATCAGAGTCCAAATCAAAATCAGTGTTTCTCTAAAGCCTCTTGGTAGTTCTCCAAGTAGTCCCAAAGGATTTAACTTCATTCTTGTCAGCCTGTAATAGTTCTGTACATAGGTTTCTCTTTTTTTCTCTTTATTTCATCCAATTTTCTTTTTTTTTTTTTCAATTTAAGAGCTTTATTGTATGTTTTAGCTTATTCAGCTCTCCACATTTTTCTTTACTGATCAATTGCATCTTCTATGACACACTATGAGAAGCAAGTATGCACAAGAATGGCTCTACCAAACAAATAAACATGGAGTCACAGAATAGTTTGGGTTGGAAGGAACCTTAAAAATCATAATTCCAACCTCCCACCATGGGCAAGGACACTTCCCACTATCCCAGGTTGCTCAGAGCCCCATCCAGCCTGGCCTTGAACACTGCCATGGATGGAGCAGCCACAGCTTCTCTGGGCAACTTGTTCCAGTGCCTCACCACCTGCAAAAGTGATCCAATTATTTCTTGCAACATTTTGACCAGCATCAATGGGGCTTTTTTTTATTTTTTATTTTTTTTAAACAAATTAAATTAGAACATTTATTGTAACATTTTAGACCAGTATTTCCTCCAAATGTTAAAACTCAAAACAGGAGGAGGCAAGTAAACTTGTTACTTAAAAATCAAGATGGAAATGCCTTACTTTAGAAGTTCATCCACATACATGTAAGACATGTGGTTTGATATTTAGGCTTTTTACATATACCCTCCAAACAATAAAACATGAGGATAGAATGTACTACACCTGCACAGACCTAGCAACTTTCTTTGGTATCAGGAAGAAGCTGGACTCAAAAAAACCCAAAAACCCAACTTGAAAATATGCCAAAAGCGGATGAGATCTGTGTTTTACCTTTTTTCATTGCATTTTAATTACATTTCGGTGTAATCTAAGTTCTTTGCACTACACAAGGCCTTTAATCTGAAGAACTTTGAAATTACACCTGATCAGTTACATTAGAAATGGAGAAACAACTCGAGTTTTTATGCAACAAGCTATAGACTTCCTACGGCAATGACAGTCCCTTTCAAACTGAACACAGCAACTTCATTTCATTAGTTTCTCTACCAGCCACTAACACTGATCAACTTCTTAAAGGGAAGAAAGCAAGAATCTCAATCATAAATCACTACAGAAGTTTCTATTAGTTACAGAAAGACGTGATGCTTCTGTCTTCTTTGACTAATTTGTACACATTTCATCAGTAACTAAAGACTGGCAGTTTGCATACATCCCCCTAAAATATCCCAGTAAACTCAAAAAAGGTGTGTTTCTTCCTAGAAGCCCAAAAAGAGCATGCTCCATCACAAACAGAACCATTTTCAGAAGCAACAGAAAGCAGTTATTGAACTCTATTTGATTTTCTTTCCCAAATACTTCTCTTTATTTCCAGGACCAGACTGGCACTAGGAGTTTCCCAGTAACAATCCATCTTCCCAGAGGCCATGGAACACAGTGCCTGATTCAGCCTCAGCATACCCATGATCCCTGTATTGCCATGGCTTCCTACCAGGAGCTGTCCAGCCTACTCCAAGATTTATCAAGCTCAAAACCCCTTAACAGCAATAAAACACATTTTTTTCAGACTCTTGCATATGCCTTTATGTCTGAAAATGGAATCAGTGGAGTGCTATTAAATACTTTTTGACTATTGGTGGCTGTTCACAAAAATGAAAGCTTCACTGGTTGGATTTCCACTGAAACCTTACAACTTATCCAGTTAAGACGACTTGCCAGTTATTCCTTGGTATGTTTTAAGGAAGTTTAAAATATATTCTTATTCTGTGGACCTGACAACATCTTCTCAAACACAAAATTCAATCAGTTAAATTAAAAATGTGAGCAACAGAACTATGTAGTCTTAATAAATTTACATTATTCACAGAATGACTCTATAGCTCAAGTTCAACAGTTTACACAGTTTTGCCTAGCTTAGCATAAAAACGTTTTTATCTCTTCATTATAAAGACTTTCTAATATGCATATGCTGAAGTCTGGGAAAATTCACACAGATGCTCTGAAAGTAATTACTGTCTCTAAAATAAAATATTTTACTGGCAAAAAATAAAATAATTTCAGGGTGAAAAAAAATAAAACGTAACTTCTCAAAGGATCCTAAGACACACATTTATTCAATACAAAATTGCACTTTTGCCATCTTCACTGCAAGAGCTATTATCACACTGGTACTCATGAAACAGAAGAGACAATTTATTTGGAAAGAGGGAAAAGATTTTACAGTTATATGCACTGTAAAATTGGCTCACATTAAGGCATAATGTGACTCCCATTAAAAATTTGCCATTTACCAAGTGTTATGACATAATGGATATTCATGATACCATGATATTTCTCTTTTCTTAGGATAGCAGGTGATATATTTGATGTAATTGGGTGGTTTTGTTACCGAAGAGCAACCACTGTTCACTGCTTTATTTAGAATAAGGAACTACTTGCAATTTCCAGAGAAGAAATGATAAATTGGGTGCATAGCATTAGGAACCTGTTATTAAAGAGCACATTCAGCAAGAGAATGTTGTAATTTGGAAAGAGAGTCATAAAGGAATATGCAGAGTTACAATGCCACAATAGGTGTGTTATTTGATTTTAAATTCACGTGACTGATGAAAAATTCAAAATCAATGCTCCTCTAAGACTCAGATGCCCTCCTGCTTTCCCTAATGCTACTTTTCTCTTTCAGTCCTTTCCAGGAAGCCTGCTTTAATTTAGCTCCTTTGATCCAGACATGCAATGGGATCTCGACAAGCCTCCTGAATGGACTGATGCTGTGATAGTTAGTGAATCAATTGCCGTTTTCTGATTCTGCTTTCTCAGCTGAACCACCATCCAAAGTGGCTGCTTTTTCCTCCATCAAGCTGTTTTAGCTTTCTTCCGAGCTGCTAAAGTGTATCTCATTTCCCCCAGCTCCGTACAATTTCAGACATGGTCCCATTGCTTTCTTTGCTCATTTGAAGATTAATTAAGGTGGCTGAGTTACAAGAACAACGGACTTCCAGGAATGAACCATTTATATAATTTACACTTTTGGTTAATTGGGAAGTATAAAGTTTTAAATGTTAAGTGGCAGTCAGGTGCTTTCAACATCACTAGCACAGAGAAACTTGAGTATAACATTGAGGGAGCACCTCCCAAACCACAAATGAAATATGAGACTAAGCTGCTCAATTTTAAGGTGCAATTTGGCAGGGATTGCTTTCTGCTGAGTACTCTTTGCAAGATAACTTTTGGGATTTTGTTGAGGAAGGCAAATTTTTTGCTTTCACTAGTAATCCTGTGATTAGTAAAACCCTTTGTACTGCATTAGTATCAATGCAAAAATATCATTGTCTATGAATTATCCTAAATGCAAATAATCTTTTTTTTTTTTCCCCAGCACCACAAAAATAAGACAGAATTCCCCGTTCAGAGCCCATTTAGAAATAAATGTCTTCAGCTGAAATGAAAGCTTTACTTTTAGGGCTACACTAGCATGGTAATTACAAAATTCTGTTTTAACTTCACAATTCCCACATAAAATCCAGACATGGAGAAAAGAACGATTCTATGCAACACGATAGTCAGCTCATTTTGAATGTAAATTAAATCAGAAATACCCACAGAGAAGTTTATTCTTCTGAGATTTCCAACTTAATCTCAAAACAAAATGGTTACGGATATGTGCTTAGGTAAGCAAACAGACTTGGAAACTGATGACTGAGTATCTTGAAACTTTTTTTTGTTTGGTAAATTAAAAAGGATTATTTTAAGGGCAGCAAGCAAATTGTCAACAATGAAACAACTTATCTGAATCGCATTACTATACACAAACTGCACAGCCATTCTTAGTGCAGGGATTTAGAAATTTTTAATCTTTCAGTAAACAAGGCCTATCAACTGCTTACACAGAGCAGGCAGAGGGTAGAGATTCCATACTCTTAATTCTTATATCAGACTTTTCTCCCCAGCTGAAAAACTGGCAGGTGAATTTCTCTGTGCCTCAGTTTATCTTTATGGGAAAGGGAATTTATAACAAACCTGGATATGCGCTCCTTTGTTCATTCCAGGAGAGAGAAGACACACAAACTCAATATCATTTCAACACCTTAGAGCAAAACTTTCATAGCTTCCACAAGGTCACTTAAAAGCAAAATATCCAGAATGGCCCCATCTTCTATCAGCCAAGTCATAAGGCAAACAACAACACCGGCAAGGGAATGTTCTGTTTCATTTTATTGGGAGGTTGTATGTTGCCTCTAGCTATGACTTTCAAATCATTTTACAGGTCATTCTTTTGAGGTCTTGAAAAGACAGCACAATAAAAATAATTGCAGAACCACAACTGAAACCTTCACGTCTTTTCCCAAAGCACAGATCATCTGGATACCAACCCAACAGAAACACTAAGTGGTTTTCCTGCTTTTCCTTTCATCATTTCTACACATTAGCAAAGACAATGCCTCTTGTTCTTTGTTATCATAACACTTTAATCCTCTGAAGAAAAATTCATAATATTCTGGAGGAGGAAAAAACCCACCTCTTACCAACAGTTGTTCCTCCTTTCCTCCCCCCATCCTCAGAAGTTATTTAGAAGTATTTATATGATAGCCTAGCCTGAAAATGCAGAACAGTTTGCAGAATTGGAACATTTTCACTCAGAATAAAATCGTAGTTACCTACTCCTTCTCCTATATCAGTGCTATAATTAATCAAAAAAAATGCTAAAAATTGAATGCTCCCTTAAGCTATCTACAGGGGAATGTATGAGTTAATTAAATGAGGGGGGAAAAAAAAAACAAAACAAAAAAACAAAAAAAAACACCCAAAAAAACAACAACAACAAAAAAAAAAAAAAAACCAAAAACAAAAAAACAACAAACTAAAGCCCAGAACTACAGACTAAGAAAGGTCATAGAAAATAACACTGTAGCATTGCATTACATTAGCTAATAAAGGCATTCAGAAGGCAAAACAGGTGCTCCCCAAACCTGGGTAGAAGATTGCATGAATATATTCATTCTATGAAGAATCAATGAGAAAACTGCACTGGGAAAGGAATGGGGAAAACCTCATTTTTGCTCTGATATTATCCTATATTCCTGAGCTTCCACTACTTGATACAGAAACCACGCACATCCATGAAACAGCTTTTGACGTATAGATAATGAATTCCCTGCTCTGCTTTCCTATTGTGTTGGTTTCCACTGTTTATTAAAGTCATCAGCTTTTCACGGGAACAATAAAATCAGACCAATAAAAAGGAGGAAGATAATGGGTGGATTTCTGGGGCGAACATACTGTCTAAGAATAGTCTAAATCAAGCGGTGATTTAATCATAGAGCGTTCCTTTGTTTGCTTTACACAACTCTGCTGTTCCCTTAATTCTTCAGCTGCTTCTTACAAATACTCTTCTGGGTAATGCCTGACACATTAATTTCTGTCTAGGGATAAAGCTCTGTTTTGAAACCGGCACACAAACAAATACACACAGGACTCTTCTTTTATATTTCAGCCAAGAAAAATATACTGGGAAGTGACTTAATCATGAAGGAAAACAAACTTCTCCATATTTGTACTGTCACAAGCATCACAGCACTGATGAGGACATCAGCAGGTGGTATATGTGCTATCAGTATTTTAACCAAAAAGCGAGTTGTAGCACAAGTTAAAGTATATGCAGCAACAAATCACAACTTTGCAGAACCTGCTCAGTCCCCCAGAGCTTCCTCTATTCCACTGAGACGGCTCTGGCTGTTGAAAATAAAATTGAAGATTAAAATCTCTGCACTAATCAGCAAAAAGGGGACTCTGAAATCAGAGAAAAAGATGATGATGGGTCTCAGTCATATTCTTCTTGAAATAAATGGCAAGGAGGATCAGGCTGTGTGTATTGAATTAAAATAAAGCTTAAATACAAAAGTATTAACACAATCAACCCTAGTGCCCTAGCAGTGGCCATATTAGTGTCACCCCATTAAGTGCACTTAATAGCTCATGAGTCAGCAGATACAGCACAGGTGATGGCCCTGGTAATTTGCCCATAAATGTGAAGATGCCTTTTCAGGAAGAAACCATGAGGTATCATTACTGGAGTTAGAATAACCCCAAACAATCCTTACCATCTCTCAGTAAAGGAAGTAAATACTTCGCTTTTCCTAGCTTGCTTTACCAACACAGAAGTCTTATTTCCATTATGTGTATTTCAAGTGTACTAAATTGTGTACTAAATTTCATGGAGGGAGAGAAAATACAAAACGATAAAGTGCTTCATGTTATAATGGTAAAATACTCTGATTTATTTGGTATTACTTAGCTATTCTGCCTGTATCATAAACAAAGATTATGGTATAATAAATTAATCTTGAAGGAAGTAGCTGAAATTTACTATTAGTGTCTTTAGAGCCTTCGGCCACAATGAAAATGCATCTGAAATACATAGAGACCTAAGCTGTCCTTTTCTGTTATTTATGTGTGTCAACTTTCTCTTCAACACCAATTCAATTACTGTGTCTTCAAGATAAAAGCTTACCATGAATAAACTATAATGGGAGATGAAGGACAACAAAAATAAATCATAGTTTTGCAAGACTCAGATCTTTTTACTATTCTTGGTTTGCCAGTTTTACTAAAAAACCCTGTTTCATACAGTAGATTTCTACTCTGACTGAAAAAGTCCCTTAAAACAAAAGGGTCTGGTGCAGCTTTTGATTTTATGATGTCTTCTACAGCTCCAAAATCTGTTCACATAGTCCCTTTCCCCTACAACTCGTAAAATTTGATGATAGCTACATCAGCTTTTAGACAGTATGATTTAGACATTGATGATGGCATCGATGAAATTACTCTAAATCTAAAACCGCATAACTGAAAATTCCCTTATCTGACTAGTGGGGTTTTTTCCCAATTATTCAGCTGATCTGATTGTAAAAGTGGTTTAAGATGCAGGATAGAACAGCTTGACCTATTCTCCTTTACCTTCTCCAAAGACAAATAAACCCTAGCAAAACATAAAACTCTTAAGTGAAGCTTTATTATATCAGGCAACAACAAACTTTTACCTCTATCAGACCATGTTTCAAGATATTCCTAGCAATAAGCTACATTTCTAGACCTACACTTTGCTATGTCAGAATTCCATGGGGATTTTTTGTTCATTTGTATGTCTGCTTAGGAGATGAGAAGTAGATAGCAAACTTCACCGATCAAGGTAATAAAACTTGATAAAACTCACACTAAAAACAGAGCCATTCCCAAGAACAGCAAATTTCTCGGGATTATACAGCATACTGGGCATAAGTAGGAAGAGAATTCAGAATTTCCAATGCCCACTTTGGTGTCAACTACTTTTTTTTAAATTTTTGTCCTCCTCAGATCAGTACAAGTGGCACAATTCCAGGCTGTGGTCCAAATGACTGGTGTGTACCAATTCAAATGCTGCATACAACACCCAAGCTGGAAAAGCTGAGCAGAAGCCACTGAAAACTGCACCACCCTGAACTGGAATTTGTTTCATCTTTTTTGTTCCCTTAATTTACGTTCACCTGGGAAGCGTATGCAATAAACATATTTAGTCTAAATAAAGCATCTAAAATTACAAAAAAAATTAATCATTAATTTTCAACCAGTCTTTCTAATGCCCAGCCCAAGGCTCAGAAAACTGAGCAGTTGATAGAACTGTGGTTGACATAAAAGATAATCTGTTACTGCCTCTCAAAACCCCAAACTCATCAAGGACAGCGCATTTCACCGCGTGTAGCACGGCAGTGATAATATCCAAACTGACACCTGGAACTCACGAGGGTAATGGCTTTCAGCAGTGTGCCTACTCACTAACACAATTTCTTCCAGGCAGCTTTCTACAGCTTCTTTTATGATCAGCGGGAACAAATGTCTTTCTCTACCTTCTAATATTTCACATCAGCCAGTTCCAGACTTTTGTTGACACTCACATTTTTCAGAAATACTACTGTAATATGATAGACAATCTATCTGCATGATACCAGAACAGTTTCCTACGGTCTTGTCAGTTTGTTTTAGCTGTAAAACATTAAATAATTTCTTTATATTGTTCTGCTTCTCACTTTTGAATGGGGTCTGTCTGATTTGAGTGGGGACACTCAGGAAACAAAGCCCACTCAATCTGAACGTAAGTGGCCACTACAGAAACAGAACTGGGTGCAAGATTATAATCACACCTGGGATAACAGAGTTGAAATGCAGATGAAATTCTGACCGAAGCTCAATAAAATGCACATTAAATTATAGGCTGGGCCAACTCATTCAGAACAGCCCTTATATGGGGACTAATGCATGCAGGAAAATTTAAAACTGAGGTTTTCAACTGCTTCTGGTATTCTAGGCAATGGTAAAGACCTCTGCCCTTGTAAATCCCACTGCCGTCAATGTTTTCAATATCATCGCTTTAATTGTGAAAGAATAACCTCAGGAGGGAATGCTTATCACTGGCTTCTGGTTACATGGAATACTTCAAGCCTGAAGACTTGTAATAAAACGATGGAACAGAGGCTACAGCACAGAAATAGGATCCATATGAATAAAACTGGCAAGCCTATGGGCCTTAATACACGTGACTGAAAACAACAATGTGCGTGATTAATGCGCATGATTTGTGCTGAAATAACCTCGTTCTCTGACTGCATCACATCACAAACTGCTAAGGAAGCAGTTCTAAGAGAGGAAGTTATGAATTTGTTCATTTGCATCAGCTTGCCATGAGCTCACTTTTCTTCGTACCATAATTACTAGCTCAGATTCACTGAAGAAATCAAAATTGCTGTGGTATTTTTTTAATTTTCTCCCTGCAAATAATATGCACAAAGCAAAAGCATCACCTATACACGGACTTTAAACTACAGAACAATGAATACCTAAATTAACTACAGTTTTTATACACTTTCTAAGTGTAAAAGTATATAATATCTGAGCACTGTCACACTTCTTATTCAAACAAAACCCCATTATTAGCAAGTTTTGCCAGAATAAACTTGGGAGAATCATAAAAAGTTTCTTGCATTAAACTATTATACAAAGCTACACCACAGTAAAAGACATTTTTAAAAATAATAGTGTAAAATGCCTCAGTGCTCTCTAGAAAAGTCATGACCTTGTAGCCAAAGCTAAAACTTTTGCCCAGCTAAACACCACCTCACACCACTTTGTGGAGAAAGAGGAACAGTCATTATCCACTGGGAATGGTTTTCTTCCTCAGATTTTTTGAATTTAATGAAAAATGTCAGCCTTTCCAATTTCAAGTCAGCCTTTTAAAGCTGAATCCTTGTAGCTACATTACCAGGTGTTTGGGGTTAATATTTAAAAGAGCTGTATCAGTACTAGTCTCACACAGAGCTGACCACTGTTTCTTGCTTTGTGTAGCTTGCTCAGCTTCTCATATAGAAATAGTTTAATGGCAGTAAGTGACTGTTTCACAAGGCTGCTTTGCTGCACAGCAGCCTCCAGCTCCTACTGCAGCCACCAATGCAGAACCCTATGCTGAGGAGCAACTTAAAAAAACCCACACTTTAAGGAGTGCAGTGTATATGTGTATATGAAATGAATTGCAGCTGTAATTTTACGGCACATGAACACATTAATGAATACATTAATGAACACATTTCTGTAAGAGAAAACTGTTGATCCATTTTACAAGATTATGGAAAGATTGTTGACTGTGATAACTGTCTGCCAAATCTCTATGCAACTGAAGACAGGCCTAGGTCATGAAGTACTTGCTGTTAACCCTGTTAGAATACAAGAAGAGTAGCAGACAAGATAAAACATTAGGTACATGAGGTACTTTACTGTGTTTCACTTGTGGTATTTGAGAAATACAACAGTAATTTGTACAACCCCACAAGTGCATTTAGGGCACAGCTCTCAATAACATCACACACACATTAAAGTTAGAGAATGCTCCGAGTGAATTTGGTTTATGCAGACAATGACAAGCCTGCATGACAAGCCTGCAGGTGGTCCTATTTTGTGAAATCCTGGTCCTTGATAACTAGGCTAGGTCATGTATTATTTATCCCAACGAGTGTGAAAAACGCAATGCAAAATGATGTGCTCTTTTGTATGTAAAGGGTTAAGTTATGGCCTTCGTGAGCCATTAGTTGGAGATTTATTGGGGGAGTTAGGAAGTCTATAGTTCAATATGTGGTGATTGAACAAGGACCATAGGTGCAGAGACAGAGAGAGGAAAAGAACTCAGTCAAATGATGCCTCTGGGGCTTTGCAACATATGGCCCATCAGTCAAGGGTCAAGCCCCCTCACAAATTGCATGCACTTTACATAGCCATCTGCATCAATAAATTACTAGTCTGCTGAAGCACCAGCACTAATGCATGAGCTGAAGGGACCACCCCACTTACAAAGAAACTTCTTCTTTATTATTATTATCATTATTATTATTATTACTATTGTTCACTTCATCCATGTACACTGGCCTAGCCCTTCCCACAATGGGATTTGTTGCAGACAGATGTACTAACAAACACAGCTCGTTCTGCCTGCCTTATTTCCTTCCCAAGCATATACAATCTTCTACCAGGATGAGACATAGCAAGTCGTAAGGTGAAAATATGTATTTCAGAAGTGGGGTGGGCTTTAACAGTCTTATTTTTCTGTGGGTGCATTTAAAAATTCCCAATCCTATATTGTCAGCTAATGATGTTGAAACTGCTGCTTTCAGAAGGACCTTAGCAATTCTAACTTTCACACTTCCACTCACATCACAGCCCGACTTCGGATATGTTAACTTATCCAAAGAATGGAATGACCACACTTACATCAACAGACTTTTAGGTGTCATCAGCTATACAAAAGAATTAATTTTGAATCACCAAAAATTATCCCGTTTCTGCTGATATGCCACTTCCTCAACTACCTACAGGTCAAAGGTAATTAAGAGTAACTATCTAATAGGCATTGTGTACCTCATTTCTAAACCAGACTATGTTTAAAATCAGTGTTGCACCTCCTCAGGTTTACTAATTTGTTTCAGTTTTCACGAGTCTTAGTGAATCAGAATTTAACATGCTGTTGCACTTTTGTATTTTCAGATGACTTTATTTCCTATCAGTACAAGGAGAGTTGGATTTCATCACTGAACAGAGAGGTATTAACTTTTACATCTTTTATCTAACCACATTAGATAACTAGAGCTTTTGATAACCCCTGTTTGGTCAACTATATGTAATTTGTATTTTCAATCAGATTCTCACAAGCAGCTTTCTACAGGACAAAACATTCTCCATGATATCTTGTATTAATCACCACACTGTACCAAGAAGAATGCTAAAGACTAGATGAACCTAGAAAAAAAAAATCTGTGGGCAGTTTGAGACTATATTAAACCAACACCAAGAATAAGCAAAATACTTAATTTTCTTACAGTATGCTCCTTAATTAAAAAGAAAATTAAATTACTTCAACCATTAACCAAATAAAGCAGAAAAACAAACACTTTATAATATAATTACTCAAAAGCCTCACTTTCAAAAGTTGTCTTGCTGCAAGCATTTTTTTCTGTCCTTCCTTTGCTACAGTCTCTGTCTTGCATACAGAAGACAATGAAAAGGTAAGTGCACCATCCTCATGCAGTGGTTTTCAGCATTCTTTAATTTACAGACATCTAACTTTTCCCTGTGAAATGGACATGCAGACCTCTACTTAGAAAATATACAATGACTGACAACAGATTTAACTTTCTAAAATAGTCATGTAAACACTGGGTAGACACTGCTGCTATTCCATACACAGTCTTCAAAAAACAAGCAATATCATTTTAATGTTCATTTTGGCTGCAGAAGTGTAATAGTGCCCCACATACTAAAAAAATGGAAGGCAGTTATTTAACCCTCCCTAGCTAAAGCAGACAGTATGAGTATGTGAATTGACATAGGCAGTATTTCTAAATGGAAATGAACTTCATCTCCACCAGCAAGGTGACAATGAGGAGCCAGAAGACAGACCTTTTTTGGCTTTTATTGCCTTCAAGCCCCCAGACAAAAGGCTTATTTTTTTTAGTGGGAGACTTAGCATGTTGAAAAAATTGCTAACATCTTTCAAGGTGCAATTATAAACCCATACAGAACTTGGGCCGATGACTTCAAGTAAGAGAGAAGTGAGGTGATGAGTGAGCATCTGAAGCATCCGGGCATGTAAGTCTCTTTTTGTTAGGATTACGGATGCAAATTCTAATTTCTTAATGCCCCTGTCTATAGATAGAGACATATACACGCACATACAAAGAAAGAGCTTTCTGGATGATATTACATCCTCCACAGGGTCTTCCCTTTAAGTCCTGAATACAGGTACTCTGGAAGGCTGAAGCAGTCATGAAAAGGTCATCTGCTTGCTGTCATTGCTACTTATGCAAGACTTGTTTCCATGGCAGAGCTGCTCTGTGCATTACAAAAGTTAGTGAATGCACCTGTAAAAGGTGTTCAATGACATATATTTTTTCCAGCTAAAGACATACTGTGCAAAATTGAAGCAGTGAAAACTACCACATAGGGCAGCCTCAAGACATTATATTTCAGTAGGGCTAAGATGAATCCACTCAGACAAATAGTATTTTACTGAAGACCAGTAAACTCCTTGCAAATCTTACGCATATAGAAGATGAAGTCTAAAATGTGTTCTTTGGCATCAGAGCAACATAAAGGAGCTGCTACACTTTATAGGGTTTCCTACAGATGAGGTAATAAGTACTTTCACTTATTACTTTTTTTTTTTGTACATGTAGTTGCCAAGTTCCAAAAGGAAGCACTTCAAGGTTTCTACTTAAGCTATGTTGCTGTAGAGACTAAAACAAGTCTGATGATCCAGTCCCCTTTACTCATTATTTGAGAAAACAGACAGGTTTGAGATAATGTACTTCTTTCTTCAATCAAGGATCCTTTTGAAAAAGGAACACCTTCTGAGTGTTTCAAAGATTTTAAAAAATCTTTTGAAATCTGAAATGGAAAGGTCTCAGGAAAAATCTTAGTCATTAGGACTTAGGCTCCTTTTTATACATCAGACTTTCCAGTTCTTAGCAGAGGAAATGATAAAGTAATTCCAACTTAGAGAAGGGAGACAGTAAAAGAAGCCTGTCCACAGTAGCTTCCTGAAACATGACCCAGACAGACTTTGTCTAAGGATGGGAGAGTAACTCAAGCTTACAGTCTTTGCCCTCTTTTCCGAGCATGAAGATAACTTCAGATATGTTAATTGTGCTCTCAGTCTGTCAATAGGATTTGAACCCAACTATTGGCTCAGCTCACATTTCAAAAATACGTTCAGAAGTTTTTAACTGAAGTATTTCCTCATGCTTTACTGTGGTTCACACAGGATTACCAGTTTCTTCCTTAGTCTAGCCCGTTTTCACATCCTCTTAGGTAATGAGCAAGCCCTGAATAGAGAAGATGATCTTGAACACTGTGCTGAATTAAGCACCACAACCAGCATTGCATGGGAAGGAACAGAACAGAATGGAAATAAACAGAGAAAGGGGAAAAAAGCAAACAAACAAACCACCAAAAGGTGATTTAGACAATAAAAACAAACTAATCATCCAGAGAGCATAAAGCATGTTGCTGGGCTCCTTTTTGCTTCCACGTGGCAAAAGCAAAAAATTTTGCTGTCTTTGAGAGGGCTGTCTGTGTCCAGCTCCCAGCTGTCCACATCCCAACGCCACCAGTCCAGCTGCCGCTAATTGGGAGCCCCGGCACCACCTGTGGATTGAGCGGCTTGTTGAGTTTGCAGAATGGAGTGACCTCCTGCTCACCCCGAGGAAGTGTCCTGCAGGTCAGCCTGGGAGCAGCCTGGGGAGAGCCTTGCTCAGCTGCTCCCTGTCCTCACAAAGCACAGCCGCCTTTGTCCGCATCCCTGCGAGAGGTGGACTTGGCTTTCCTGTCGCTGAGGCTCGGGGCAGGGTCCAAGCAGGACCCAGGCTCCACTCACAGCCAGCTTTGGCATCTTTTATAGGGCAGCATAAAGTTTCCAAAAGGGCCTGGGTCTGCATAGCTCACTGAGATAGAACTTTGTATTAACTCATGTTACACAGGCAGCTTTCCAGTGCTCTAAAAGAGATCTCTCCTCTGAGACAAGTCCTCAATCACTTTTAATTGTCAAATTGGTCCAACCTTCCCAGTTATGTATTTTCTTAACAGAGAAACACTTGCACTTGCACTATAACACTGCACTATACACTTGCACTATAACACTGAATTTCTGGACATCTTACAATTCCATGTCACAGAAGCCTGTTTAATTTTGAAGCAATTTATGTACATTACAAGTACATCCCCCAACATAGCAGGGGAAAAAAACAGAAAGCAATTAAAACTACAGAAAATCCTACTATACCTTTGTTGCTTGTTCTTGGCTTTTATTTTTTTTTTAAAGAACTTTATCAATGAAAAAACTGATGAGTATTTCTTTTTATTATCTTAGAAGAAAGTTTTTATACACTACTTAACTTTTCATTAACAATCCAGTAGACCTTTATTGGTCTGACCTAACACTTGGTGCTAAGGAAACACTGCCACCTGCTCTGGGAAAAGCTTCAGAGATACTATCAAATCATAAAGAGATAAAATAATACAATTATGTGAAGTGCTTTGAGACAAGAAGATAGTAACTTTCTTTCTGACCTATAAATGAACTTCAGAGCAAAAAATCTACAGCAGAATGCACTTATGTAATATTTAACATACCCAGTGGCCTTCCCGAATTTCAAGACCAACTGTTCTTTTTCTTTCAAATGAAGCATAAATGGAGTTAAATCACTCTCACTTCAAAGTGATTCAATGCAAAGAGCATCAAGGATGACAAGGGACTCTCTTAAATGGTTTGGCCCAGCAAACATCCCATGGGCTGCTCCCCTGCCCACCAAAGCCAGAAGTGAAGACAGTGAAGACACAAAAAAAAAAAAAGAAAATGTCTGAAGACCCAGATGGCACAGCTGGAAAAACGTGTTCCTGACACCTGCACCTGGATTTTGCAGCCACCAGCTGTTATTCCACATGTGGCTGTAAGTGCTGGCTCTGGAAGGTCAGAGGCAGAGGTCAAACAAAAGTCTCTCTGGCACTCAAAAGAGTGATGCCAAAGCTAAGCATGGAATAACAGAATTCCATGAAGAGAGTGCTGTCCAATTTATCAACATTAGATACATACATTCACCTACTTGCTTTCAACCACAGGATCCTGTTTTTGCAGAGTAAGACTCTTCATTTCTAAGAGCAAATACCATTGGGGGAAAAAAAAAAAGAAAACAAATTACACTTACAGTTTTGTATGTACTTTCAAAGCAGGAAGTCACAGCTCTAGCTTTTTAAATAAATGACAATATTGTCCTAGTTTTGCCTGCCAATAGCCAGGCATCTGCTAGCAAGCAGGGTAGAGACCCCTTCTCAATTTGAAAATGTGACTTTCATCTACGTCACAAAGGAACATGCGTGGCAGAGAGAAAAGTTCACACATGACACGACCGAACAGGTGACAGACACACCCTATAGCTACTTAACAGCAGAACTCTGGCAGGCAAAAGAAAAGGGGAATAAACCAAAGATTCAGTCTTTTTGACATGATCATGAGTTTTTATATATAAAACCACACAACCCATCTATATCTAAGTGTACATTTCTACTTGCTATGCACAACAGATAGCAGCAAATTTATCTCACAAAATATCTGCAGACCCTAAGAGCTGTAAATTTGGCTCATTTTTTTTAAAGATGAAAAATACTTGGACACTCTCAATGTTAACCAAGAATATTTTCAGCTTTTTCACCACCTCCCATTTTCCTCTGTTATAATCCAGAATCTACAGTAATCTTTCCTAGTGTGTGAAAAGTGGACCACATTAGGCAGGAGAAAACAGAAAAAAATTACACAGATGTTTGGAGTTACAAATAATTGTTTCAAAATTCTTTATAGAATGATAGAAAAATGCTGAATTAATCATCAGATTATGTTTCTTAAGTTACACTGGCACTGCAAGAGTAAATGATTGTAAGTTGACTTGAACTTCGATTTGATACTTTGCATTATTATAAGTGCTGCTCCAGAGGAATTTTACCTAAAAAAAAAAAAAAAAATTAAAAAAATCACGAAATAGAAATTAAAAATTCAGCAGTGGCCACAGCTGTTACTGGGAAAGCTCAGGTTCCTGAAGATTTCAGTCTACTCTCACTATGATACTACATTTTTATTTTATGATTGAAGCTTTGTCTACTGAAACTACCTCCCATTTAAAAAAAATCAATCTCAAAAAAAAATTTGAAGACAGTGTCCACTGAAGTCAGCTGGTAGACTCCAAAAGGCTCGTGTCCTGTTGTGCAGACAGAAATACCTGCAGCTTCCAGCAGATCCTCTCATTCCAATACAATCACTTCTATAGTGCTCAGGAAACTGATGCATGCTTTAATGGATCCTATCTTCTCAGTGGATTACATTTACTCCTTCTTCCAATATATGCATTATTGCTGCCCAGCTCTGGGCAATTATGGAATACATTTATTCTGTGAAAACCCAATGTGACCTTTAAGATGAAGAATCAGAAGGTGAACACAGGTTTGGGTTCTGAAACTGGACAAATCAGAGAGGCAAGTAAACTTTCTTATACCGAAGAAGATAAGACCTCTTTATTTCAGGTGATTTGTTATCCCTTTTAGTCACCGAAATTGTCAGTTTTCTAAGAATTCAGTAAAGCTTATTTCCTATTTTCCCTAGTTGAGCGGTATATTTACTTTTTGCTTACAAATTTAAGTAACATCAGGACACTATTACTTATGTGCCATAACATTAAATATATTAAATTTTTGAGGCTTTTTTTGTTTATTTAGATATAAATCACTGTCATGCCAGAAGAAGTTGAAAATTGGCTTAACGAGAAGAAGTTATTCATTAGGTGTTGCAGGACACGGTAGTTCAAAAAGGACAGACTAGTTTTGGAATTCTACTTGGGAACATACGAATGCAGTAGAACTTCACAGGACAGTGATTTCATATGGTGTATGGCATAAAAGAGACAAAACTTACTAAATTGTATCCATATGCCTCATATCTATGAGGTGTTCATCCTGATGCATTTAAAAAAGGTGTAACACCATGCTGACATAACTCAGTAACACTACTCTTCTTCCTGACAGCATCAGGATTTTAATGGAAAAGGCATTAACTTTTTGAGGTGTTATGAAAACCTCTTTGTAATACTTTTATCCCTTTAGTCCTAATGTAGAAAACACAGCCAAAAGTTGTTGGAGCATCACTCGTTCATGGCAAAAAAAGGCCATGAACACATCAACATTAGAGGTTACACCCCTTTTATCAATCACATCTCCGAGTCCACAGAGTCTAATCTGGAAATATTTCCTGCGGAGAGAACTGAGCATTGAGGCACCAGTGCAACTTTAGCTTCCCTGGTGTAAATGCCAATTGGTTTGTCTTGTCAAATATTTGTCTTTTCAGGGCCTTTCCATTTATTTCCCATCCACTTATTGAAAGGGAAAAGTTGTGGTTTGATCTGTAGATCAATGAAGTTACACAACTGGAATTAAAAAACAAATGGAACTGCGGTGGAAAAGAAAAAACAGAAAGGAGAAAAAGATACATGTCACTAGAATTGTTATCCTCAAAGAATTACATCTTTCAGCACTTAGAGAAAAGAAAACAAGCAAATTGTTGGCAGCAATGTCTGATAAGTGCATCTGGTTAGTCTGCCTGCTTCACCCAGAGACACATCGCGTTTCAGCGAGAACATTACATTTTTTACACAGCTTTCTTAGCATCTAGAGCAGTCTTTATTTATTCAGTGCACTCTTTCCAGTACTACTATGTAGCTTATTATCTCTGCTAACAATCATCTGTCTTTTTGCATCCTGAGGGGAAAAAGGAAAGAATCAAAAAGTACTTACTCATTGAAGCCAAACTGCTGCTTTTTGCATAAGTCAGTACACACAAGACAGTTCTTTCTGCTGTGTCCAAACACAAACTAACATTCATCCAGATGCTTCCAAATCCAAGTGGTCTGGATGCTTCATCCCACAAACTGTAGGAGCAGTCATGCCAAACTTTAAAGCCTACATCATTTCCTTGCTGTTCCTATAAAATCTTTTTTCTTGTGCAATTCCTCTACCTCATGCAAGTTGTTTCCACTATGCAGCAGAGGGCTGCACAAGGGATTCCTCTGGAACCTGCTGCTCCATTTAAGGGCACTCTGTCCCTTCTCCTGTAATCCCTTTACAATGGCATGATTACCTCTGGACTAAAGCAGGACTTTTTTCTGCCTCTCTTTATGCGTATTTGTACTCTCTGACACCATTATAATGCCCTACCGAGTGAGGGATACAAAACTTGAGCAGCAGAGCTAATGGTTTGTTCATTTTTTTTGTTGCAGAAACACCAGGTTTTAAGCTACGCACAAGATTTCTTTCCAAGTTCAAGATCATAAAAGATACGTGGTTGAAAAGGGAAGGAAGCATCCTTCACTTCAACAGCTGAAAATTCTGAAAAAATAGACACAAACAAACAGATAGTCCTGGCCTGATGAAAATAGTTTTAAAACCCTTAATATATTTTATATGATTGCAATACTACTGCTTCAACTATTAATATCATAAAATCGTTAGTTCTTGCATTAACCTGCTGACAACCATAGAAGGATTTCTGCTAACTCAGACACGCTCTCTTCTGATCAAAGGAAAATGTATTCCTCCTTCTATTTCTCTGGCCCTTTCTTCTCCTCAGAATCCTTGTTCTTTTGAAGACCTGGCCTCAGCCAGCTGCTGGTGCTATATACTCACAGAGAAAATAAGCAGGGAGAGGAAAACGAGGGAGAGGGGGGAAAGGAAGAGGAAGGCGCCCACTTTACACTTTTTTCCTTCAGGAAAGTAATTTTTCTCTTGCTCTTAATTCCAATTGCAGAACTCTAGGGATGCACCTAATCTACCTTTCTGTTCCTACAAGTATGAAATTATTACAGAAGTGTGGCTGAAATGAACAGCAATTAATTCCGATTTTGTCAAAAAGGCTTAGGATGTCCAGAACCAACTACTTCTTTCACAGGGTGGGAGGAAAAAAGCATCAATGATTCCATCAGCAGAGGTGGGGTTTTTTCCTTCCCTTTAAATGAAAGACTCAGGCAAACAAGAGTGTAATGGTTCTTCACTCATGACCAGCAGCCAGGGATTAAAAAAAACCTTATGTCTTTAAAGATGCTTCCCCATAAAGAACGACATTCACCCCAATGTGCTGCAAACCTGAAACAATCAGAGCCTTGAGAGATGGATGAGTAAATGAACAGGAAATAGCTGAAAATGAACAACAACAAAAAGTCTCAGGTTTGCTTACGGTTTACACTAATATTTAAATTACAGTTCCTGTTGTGACAGTCACCTAGTACTTTGCTAAATTTTCATCCTGACAGACTCCTGTTCAGGCCCCACAGACCTTTATGTGGGAAAACAAGCAAGGAACAAAAAAGCAAGCAAAAAAAAAAAAAAAAAACCAAAACAAAACAAAAAAACAAAAAAAAAAACAAAAAAAAAAAAAAAAAAAAAAAAAAAAAAAAAAAAAAAAAAAAACAAAAAAAGAAAAAAACCACACATTTCCACGAGCTTCCAGCCATGGGTTAATTTGCTCTTAGAAGTGAAAGAGCCTGTCTCTGAAGGCTGAGCAGCACAACCATCTGCTCAGGTTGGGAGTGAGCTGGCTGAGCTCAGCAGCAGGCAGCCACACGCTTATTTAACTCTGCCTGCACCACCAGCAGGAGGGCCAGCTCACCACCCGGGGCAGAGGTGACAGCAGCACCAACACCTGGACAGGGCAGCCAGCTGGAAAAATCGCCACTTGAGAAGGGCAGGGAGAGGAAGGGTCAGAAACCAAATATTTCTGAAGGAGCAAACTGCATTGGAGCTTTATCCTTCTGCCTTTCGCCATCTCCCAGCTTTCCTGTGCTTTCCTGTGGCTGGTTTCACTTCAGGGAGTGAGGGAGCCATGCCAGAGGGGAAAGGGAGATGGGATGGCAGCCAGGGGAGGATCAAGTGGGTGCTTACCGGGGTCCCTGACCAGAAACTGGAAGGCCTGGCCCGGGTGACCCTGCAGGACATGAAAGTGATACATGCACAGGGCACCTGCCTGCTGTGAAAATGCTCCCAAAACAGTCCTTTCTCAAAAGGTCACAAAATTACTTCTTTCATGACTCCCATTAAGAGAGTATTGTTTTCCTCCCTCTCTCACTAGCATATGACTCCCAAGCCAGGTGTAGGCTATCATCAGTTCTTCACCAAATGATTTGCTGAGCCAAATACACTTGTAAGTATTCATGTTACTAAACCAGACAATAAGGAAGTACTGCTGTGTAACAGAAGGACGGAGAAACACTGCAGAATATCAGAGAATTAACACACTTCCCCCCTCCAGAAGGTCAACAAATCTGTCTGAAAACTTCTTATAAATTTTCTGTAAAAATGCTGATAAGAATTTTATAGTCTGTCTCTAAATAATAAACCTCTCCAATCACTATAAAACACACGAGATTACTTTAAAAAAAATAGTCTTAATACTTTATATAGAATGTTTGTAATCTAAAATCATCTGACTTGATGAAATGGCTAATCAAATCATCTCCAGAGACCTTAATGGGTAACTCACCTGGTTTGCATTAAGCTGTTCTTAAGTATTTTGATGATCAGCAGCATAATGCTATGCAATCTGCCTGATCTGTTTTCTCACGGCAGTTGTTCCTTCAGCTGCTCTGCTTAGATATCGTGTCCCCAATCATCTGAGGTGATATCATTATATGCCATGATAGAGTAAATCTGGCTTTAGCAGGCTTCATGCTGCACCTGCAATGCTCTGTGTATGGTACTCTAGTCTGAGAGAAGCATCATCTCTTCAAGTTAGGTAGATAAACTTGGCACAAACCCCTAATCACGTGCTACAATAAATTCAGGAGAACTTGTGCTCAGCCTTGATTCAAAGCAAATAGGCACTGCAAAATAATCTGGGTTAACAGAGATGAGTATTGCTGAACACTGAGCCACAACCCCTCTTCATGTGTCTTATTAAGTCTCTCCTCTTTCACCAAAGTTGTCAGTGGAAGTGCCACCACCTGCCAGGGGGCACTTGTAGGGGCTTGAAAAGCTATGATAAAATTACTTGTTCCTCCCAGGTCACCTGAAAGTCATACTGAAGTGGAGAAGGATACATACACATCTGACACTCCTAAGTACAGGAAAAGATGCTAGATAAAATGCCAAATATAATTGAGGGATTCTGCTTCTTAAGGAATCTGAGGTAATTTCTTAGAAAAGATTTTTTTTTCCTCTAATGTTTAGCTAATGAGAAATAAAGTTAACTAAGATGAAAGAATGTTACAATAAATATTGAAAAAAGACTTTGATGAATAGAAACGTTTTTTTCTCCTGTTGGAGTCAAGATGTTGATGGAATATTTTATTAGATCTTCTCTTGGAAGTTGGGTGGGTTTTTTAAAATGTTTGCCTAAGCTGTAGCATTTCCACTATTCCTGTATCCTGCTCACTTTTCCAGTGACCATTTAGGGAATGGCACCATCAGACTGCACTTCATAAAGGCTGCTGAGCCTGCTGCCATCCAGCCACTGAGGTGCATTTGCTTATTACTTTGAAGAGCTAGTAATCATCACATAGACATAGATCTTCAGAGATTTAGGCTAAGTGAGTCAGTGTGTTAATTATATGCTAAGGGAGTACACACAAGAAATGGAAAGTAGTAGTTTATTGCTTTCCCAAGTTTCTCAGGTAATTAGAGCAGCTTCTGGAGATACATGGCACCGTACCAGAATCTATCATCACAATGGGCTTCACTGCAAAATGCACGGAATTAATTTTTTAATGAAAATCCTCTACTGAGTGTCAGAGCCAAATTCACCTGATAAATGTCACTGAGCAACGTCATTACTGGCTCATCAACACAGGGTGTTTAAAGCAGATGGTAGAGCAGTGCATCTTCAGCACTACAGCCTGTTAATATCAGCCACCTCCCATAAAAAAATTAAAATTGGCCCCCTGTCAGTCAAACATGACAGTACTTTGGATTTCTCCCTCATGATATTCTTTAGCCTTGAGGCAGATATGACAGGCGCCTTATTAAATTCCAAAAATAAAATGTAGCACAAGAAGGCAGTGCATTCCAATGAGACAGCAGACTTGTTAAAATGCAACATGCATAAAACTTACTTCATTTCATTTCAGCTATCATCAGTTTCATCTTTTAGAAAACCCAAATAGCAACTTCAGAAACGTGGTGTTTGTTGTATATAAATTAAAACAACATGTCATGCCTTATACTTCAAAGTCGTTAAAAGCCTTTATAGGCGTTTCACAGATATTTTGGTTATTTTTATGAAAATAAAAGCTGGGATTCCTATTCACTGTTCTATGTTCAGTGCTTGTGTTGCATCATTATTGATCCCAATCTGTACAGAAGGCATGGAAGCTGACTATGCTGTTATACAGGATTATTAAATCAGGAAAACTTTTGCACAGCCACGAGGACTGGCCTATATGTATCATGTTCTCCACCTCGTTAGAACAGCAAAGCAAAGCTAATCTAATTTTAAAATCTTTTAAGATGAATGGAAAGACAGTTGAGAAAGCACAGCTTCCCACACTAAAATTCAGACCTGTAAATCACATAGGTTGGTTTAAAATTCCCTAACGTAAGGTGGAGTCCTGGGTGTCATGAAGTCAATCAGATTTGGCCTCCAAGGCCAACTATACATATATTTCTTAAATAACGCATGAGACCATAAAAATTTCTCCTCTTTGGTACAAGGTAACTGCCTGCATGCTCACAATAAACACATGAGCAGTGGGACAATTCCACCAGAAATTTGGCATGTTTTCAAGTAGCCCAAGTCATGCATCTGTTGAAATTTTGTAGTATTCAGGGTGAGGCTGATTTTGTTTCCTTCCCAGGGCTTATTAAAGGTTATTGCATTCTCTGCAGATCTCCAAAGAAAGCTCAGTCATGCCTAACTAAACCTCCTGCACTGATGTTTTCTGTATCTCAATATTCCACATCCTTCAAACACACACACAAAAATACATTATATTCATGCCAAAGTCACATCTTGCTTCCTCTTTTTAAAACTGTGGACAAGTGGATGACTGTAATGAACACAGTCTCTGTTCTAGTTTGTGCCACACTTAATTTTTAAAGTCAAGTGAGGTTTAGGTGGTCATGAACTTACTGACAAGAGACTCTATTCATTCCCAGGCTTTTGTATGCATTGTACAAACAGCTTCCTCGTGTCTGTGACACACTATACCCCATTTTTCCGCTGCTTTACCTCCTAGACATAAACTTCTATGGCTTTGCAAAATACATGCCAAAAATCTTCTTTCGCTTTTGAAATAAAACGGGACTGATTTAAAACAAATGCTTTCATTCTGACAACACATTTGCACAAACAAACTGTGTAAATGTTGATGTGGCAATAACAGAGCAAGACAACTGAGTGCTGCACTTCTCAGGAGCTGCCCCCAAAATGTCAGCAATTGCAACTCTTGCCAACACGCTCTGAAAATTAAACAGGAATGGGTTCATCTTTCTCAGCTCAAGTCTTTTATGTCTGCTCTCCATGTACAGTAGTTGGGTTTCAAATCCTGACTGTACCCCCAGCTGAATCCTATTTTAGGAAATGTAACCAAAGTGTTGCATGATGCATAGAATGACATTTTCTACTGCCAAAAGCATGCTCTAGAAGCAAAACAGAGCAGGAGGAGGGGGAAAGGGAATCTATTCCCACAAGGCCTAAATGCTGTTATCTCTCACTGGCAAACACATGACACCTCACTGCCACTTCAAAGCATTTCTTGTATGATGCTACTTCTATTTTTTCCTCAAGCAAAATGCCACTTCTTCCAAATTCTACTTAACCTGTGTGTTTAACACCTTGAAAAGCTGTGCCAATAGCAAACCACAAGGCAATATGTTCTCCATCACTTTTATGTGCGTGTGTATAGATATGTATATATAAATATATATATGCATAAACATAATCTCATAGAGTCGCAGAAAAATTTGTGTTGAAAGGCCTTGTGGAGGCGACCTGGTGAGACCCCCTTCCTGAAGCAGAGATAGCTTCAAAGCAGGAGTAATTTTGCTCAGAATCTTTTCCAGATGGGTTTTGACTAACCTGGGAATGGTGATTCCAGCATCCCTCCAGGCATCAGCGCCCATGCCACAAATCACACTTCTCACCATGAAGGATTTTTTCCCTTATCTAGCTGAAACATTCCTTGCTGCAACCTATGGCCATTGCCTCCAGCCCTGCTGCTGCACACCTCAAAGGAGAGTGGGACTGCCTTATGTTTAGAATATTAAGCAAAACAGCTCTACAAATTACTCAGCAGTATATCACAGGGCTTTGGAAAATATCTTTTTATCATAAGATTTCCTTGTAATAATGGAAGGTAACCCAGTGGTATGTGAAGGCTTTAGAGGAATGCATCTCTACTAAAAACAGAGTTCCAACCTGTATTCAGATCAGAGGAGATAATTAAATGTGCAGCCTCTTCCCAACACTACTTTTCCATGGATGTTAATATTAATACTGGGGCTAAAAGAAGCCTTAGATTAAAATTAGACATTACATTTTTTCATATGCAAATGTGAATGATACCACAGTTGTGTGATGAGGCTAAAAAGAACTTTGAAGGGCTTACTCAATGGATCAGGTTGAAGGATCATCTGCAAAGGAATTTGGGGGGAATCTGACAGATCTAAAATACTCTGTTTTATTGGTATCTAGTACTGTAAGCTGAACAATCACCTATAGTTGCTTTGCAAGTATAGAAAGTCTTCCAGCACCAAGGCAACAATGGCCTGTCATTTGGCAGCCATAATAATACAGCTTTCCTTCAGAAAATCATTCATATTCCTTTGTACTCTATAAATCTTTTGAGCTGTCTGTTGAACAAGCCTTCTGCAATTCTGTTCTGCCTTCATAATGCTTTGGTTTCCAGTAAGATTAAAGATTTTTGTTTGTTTCTCAGCATTAAAGTACCTGGTTTTAATTAGCTGTCACACTAGCATTGTCTCTGCATGCTTTTATGCACCCACATCACACTATCAATGATTTTTTTACTAACATAGGTAACAATAAGTAGGATAGATTTCCCTAATGGGAAAAAAAGAAAGGCACAACTCTGACATAAACTGTCACCAAAAAAACCCCATTTGACGTTCACCATTTTCAGGAGAAACGGACAAAAGCTAAAATCATTAAGTCTCCTGTATGAGTACAAGCAAAAGAACATTTTAGATGTAAAGATATGTTGTTATTGAGGGAGTGACATGCTAATGAGATGCTGTAACTTCAGTGTGAAACTAGCAGTACCAACAGCTGTTAAAGCTCCGACTGTACTCAAAATTACAATTACCATCATCCTGAAGAGGCAGATATGTGAGCTGAGAGATCGGCTTGGGAAGAGCTTCTCAGATCCTTTTTCTTCTCAGTAGGTTACAATATTTTAAAAAAACATCTGCATGTAACATCTGTCTGCTTGATCTTTCTAAAATATACAGAAAATCCTACAGTAGAACCTGATGTCTACATCTGTGTTGATGGGACCAGTTTGTTTACACCCATGCTCACACCCACCAGGCAGAGGAGACAGAAATGCCCATTTCATAAAGACAGGCTCAGAGAGAAGGGGATTTACGCCAAATTCACGTCAAAGATAAGAACTGAAATTAGACCTCTTGAAAATACTCCAGTACCCTAACCTCAAGATCCTCATTCTTCTCTAAATGGATTCTCTAGCTATTAAACCTCCCAGCAGCTAACTGGATTACCGCATCAGCAATCAATCACATTTATAAGGTATTAAATTTATTTGGAAACTTGATGGCTGACTTCAATCTAGAGGGACAAGATCAAATTAAAATTCCTACTACATTGTGTGGAGCACTGTATTTGGGTTTTTGTAGGGAGAAATTGGCAAATTGCATTTGATTTCTTGTTTTGACATGTTACTTGGCATATTAATAAAACAGAAACATTATGCTGCTTAAAGTCATGATCTCATTTTCCCCAAATTTATCTTGATGTGTGTTTTGAGAAGAAAATAGGCTATTCTTGTTCACTTACTGATTTTGATATTTATTTTTTTTCCTTACTTGAATGGAATTTACTACAGTAATCCACCAGATCTAAACCACTACGAAGACAACCGTATCATACTCATTTCTTATTCTAATCTCAAATGTCACCATGGGTTAATATTGCTGTTCAGTTTCATAACTCACAAGGGTTACATATAATTAACTACAAGCTTGCTCAAGATGAGGGCGCTGATATTTTAACCGCACATCACAAGCAAATATGAATAAGTAATGAGAAATTATGCAGAAGGGCATATTGGGAAGCCACCACCATTTGGAAAACCAGGCCTTTGAATAGAACAACCTGATATTTGATAGCTGCTCAGTAAAAGTTCAGCAGCTGGTAGGACCAACTTCTGTGCACACAGAGTTTCTAGGAGTAAAGGTGAGGGCTGCCCTGGCCAGAAAAACTGCTGTAGGAGATTGGGAGCACCACTGAGAGCATTCCTTCCAAACCTCTGCTGTCATCTGCCCAGGTTTCTGGGCCCCTGACAAAGGTTGTACCCTTACAGCCAAGTCTCTTGGAGCTTGGACATGTTTCCACTGAATGAATTTTTTGTATGAAAGCAGCAGCCATACTAAACTTACTACAAATACTATCATTCAAGAGCAGGATTTAGGTATCTAAGCTGCTGGCACTAGCAATACTAAGCTTTAGCACCCCATAAAATACTTTCATTCTCACAGGAAGACAAAACAAAAATTCCTCTTTCAAGAGCAACTGCTGGGGGTGTTTTTGAATCAATTAACTTTTTCCTGTTGCTGTTAAAGATGCATCATGCAAAACAGATAAAGCACGCAATACCTAAGAAGTTTAAATCTCCAAACAGGCCACCTTGTGCCTGAGACACAAAAGGTAGGACAACATGAGTGGATGGACAATGCAGCAGGAGCTTTTTCCTGAAATGGTGAAAACACTGGAGGGACCTAAGTCAAAGATTCTGTGAGATTAATAAAAATTGTAGCCTAAACTTCCACTCTCCAGTTTTTGCTGGTGAGCACAGAAGTCAGAGAGGCCCTAGGCTGCACTTTGGTCATCCCCAGAGGGCACGAGAAGTGCTCAGTCCTTGTGGTACCTCCATCATCAGGCAGTCTTCTCTTGTAGTGAAAATACTAAGGGAAAGAAATCTCCTTGCACCTTTCAGCTACTGTTTCCAGACCTGGGTAAGAACATGCTATAGCCCTTCCTCTTTTATTTCCAGTAAAGGATAAGTCAAATAGTTTGAAAGAAAACTTATCCTTCCACTATTGAATATTGACAGAATTTTACATGAAATGTACGTCCTGGTGGAACAGTAAAATGAACATAAAAACCCCCAGTTTTAATGATGTAGATATGTATAATAAATGAACTTAAAAATAGAAACAAGCAAACAACCTAACACCTTGAAAATATTTCCACCCTCTTAAACAACATTAGCACTCATCACACAGTAACTCAGGGGCAGCTGAACTAAACTGTAACCACAGAAGTGCAAAGTGTCCACCTCTGATCATACAACATCATCTCCTTGTTTCCCAGGAGTGTATTATGTCATATGAAATACTTGCTAAAACCTCATTATGAGCTTTGAGAAAATATCAGCATTATATCAGTATGCACTCTTCTAAAGTTACAGGAAAAAAGAAGTTCCTTCATAGTTGTTTTATGAAATACAGAAGTTGATGTCTTCAGCAGTCTTGGTTTCTGCAATTAAATTTAACCAAGCAATAACATAATACTTTTAGAACAAAATTGAAAAAAGTGTTCTACTTTGTTGCTATTTTTGTCTTCTATTCTAAAACATTCACATACTTATTGAATGGATACATATTGAGTGGCATTTTTCAACTATTGAAGCAAAAAAAAAAAAACAAAAAAAAACAAACAAAAAAAACCAAAACAAAACAAAAAAAAACACCCAAAAAAACCCTAAACCCAATGTTACTTAATTTAATAAGTTAACAAGGCCTCATGAAATGTAAGAATCTGTCTACAAAGATATGTAACCTGTACTGTTAAAATCTCTGAACAAGACTTGAGCAAGATGAAACACCTGAAAACTGGGACAACTGCCTTTATAGCAATGCTGATAGCACACAACTAAACATCTGGAGAGCCTGTTCAAAGCATTCTCAATTTACAGCACTGCAGTTTACAGGGAAGGTGTGCTCAGTGTTCACATGAACTGCTTCTCTACCATATTATGTGCACACTGTCCACTGACTATCCATCTTTCGAAATAAATTCATCCCAGGAAAGATGCTTCATGCCCAAAGCACTCAGGCAGGTCACCATGAAAACAGAGAGAGAAAGAAAAAAAGATTGCAAAAAATGTAACTGAAAATACAATATTAAAAAAAAGACACTCACCCTGCCTATTTCCATGTCACATCATATTCTTCTCGGAAGAAACATGTTCTTAGCTGGGCAAGATAAACTCTATCTACGTGCATTGTTCATTTCAAGCAAAACTCATAAGAAAAATGAGTCCCATATATTTAGATCAACTGACTCACATTTTATATGGCTTTTAGTCATACACAAACACACATTCTGCAGTGTCTGTTCAAGCAAGAAGGAACTCCCTGCCAGCAAACTGGGTCTTTTTCTTCATTACTACCTGGGATATCAGCCTGCTTTCTACCAGGGCCCTAATGTCCCTTCACTTCATCATGATCAACCCCAAGGGTTCCTGAGATGGCAACACTGACACAACCCCTGAGAGCAGAAAGGGAAGGAGAGGGTCAAGGTTTGATTCCATCGGGCAACATCAGCTGTTGCTTCCCAACGAATTCTGATATGGTACCCAGATGAAGGATGAATGCTTTTAAAAGTAAGCACAGACAAAGCAATATTAAATATTTAATTTCCCGAGGCAAAGGGCAAAGTCCCAGAGCTCTTGGAAGCTAATGGACCTCAAGCTAGATAAGATGATTTTAAGTTGTAAATACCCATGCAGAATCCAAAGCAAACTCAAAAGTTTTATTAGGGAAGGAGGAAAGATACTTTACTGAGAAATTCTGTGCATGTGCAGACATCTGTGATTATACGAAATTAAAAAAAAAAAAATAAAAAAAAAAATTCAGTCCTAATTCTCCTGTGACACAGTCCTCCTTTTGTCTCTCAAGTCAGGGTGGATTAACAGTTAGCACTAAGCTTACAGGAGCAATTTCAGCACACTCTGGAGCATTATGCCATTGTTATTCATTTTAAAGAGGAGCAAAGATTTTACAAATACTTCACCATTTTAAGAAAGACAGTGACAGCCAGTTAGTTTTATTCAAAACCCTTCACAGGAACAGTGAAAGGAGAATTTCAGCTTTCTAGCAGTGAATTTCCTTCAGACTGGTGGCCATTCTGCTATTTTCTCCTGTTTAACACATGTGCACACACACACAAAGATCTTTATTTTCTCCTTTTTCTTATCAAATAAACAGTCATAAAGGCCAATGTTTGGAGGCACTGCTGACCTAGCAACAACACCATCATCCATCAGGGCTTTGGTTCAACTTGAGATGTGCTTTGCACAGTGCCTAACACCCACCACCAGCTTTGGAATTTCAGCTCAGGTTTGAAGAGTTTTGTCAGGTCACATCTCTGAATGAAACTGGATGCTCAAGGTATTTGTATTCGACCTGACAGTGAATGAGAGTCAAGCTCTGTGATGCAAGGGGCTGGTAGAATCTCTCCCATCAGACATAGAGTACAAATTCTGAGAACAATAAAACAGAGCTCTGTTTAGATGCACTTTCCATAAAAAAAACCCAGTAAGAGAAACTAAATACTTTCAGCCAATGCTAAATTTTCACCTCACCCCTGCCCTTATTTCCCACTTTTCCTCAAAAAACCATCTGGATGAAATCCTTTGATTCAGAGATATCACCACAGTGTTTAAGGGTAAGAGAAGGCCTAAGACATCTTGCCTTCACTGCCCAGTAGATACAGCACAGCTGAGAAAGAGCCTTGCTGTCTCCAGATTAATCATGTGTGATATTCAGAAACTGAAGGCAGATGCTACTTTTATCCTGCTGAGGATTGCTGAGGTAACTATTATTTATCATGTTTCGGTATTTATACTTTACCCAATAATTATTTTCCTGTTACGGCAGGTGCTAACTTATCATTTTCCATATGGCCAGAAAGGTGTTGGACCTTCCCTAATTATAGATAAAGCTATATTAATGGCTGCTGAGCAACAACATCATCTGTGATGCTGAAAAAAAGCCTATCAAGTCTTCCCTCCCACAGCAGGGGATTAAACAGAAACTTAACAATAAACAAGTTTCTGTGCATTAGAATACCCAAATTTCTTTAGAGAGAATTAAAATCCTCATGGTTCCTGGTTCATAGTATTTGTGTATTTTACGGCTGTAAAGCTTTTATGTTTGTCCCAGTCGTATCAGGCATTCTACTTAAATCTACAGCCCACTTAACAAAACTTCTATTCTACAACATCACATCTAGAACAGCAGATCTATGTATTCCTATAACAACAAAGGCAATGCTACAGCTGGCCCATAACACCAGTGCCTGGTCATCAGAAGAAGAAATACTGAAACATAAATATTAAGATGACTGCAGACCCTTTGGTATATACACAAAAAGGACACACAGCTGCTGAGAGAGAGGAAGTCTGTTTGCATTTGTGCACATGCCTTCACAGGAAGACTTTTTCAGGCCTTTTCTACCTCCCTCTCCATTTCTTCCTTGCAGGCTTTGTCCTGTGATCACACTCCTTACTGCCAGAGTCCAGACAGGTATTTCTCCAAATCCCATTACTTCTCCTTAGCAAGCCTGAGAACACAGTGACATCACGGAAGATGAGGATCCCCCCACCTCCTCCAGGAACCTCGTACGCCAGTGACCCGTGTGCTGATCCTGATTTTCCAGCCACTGGAAATGAGGGGAAGGGCTGCATGATGGGAACCACTGGAATTTACACGCATTTGTTTTAATTGCCTGGTAGACTGGAAACTGATTGCACTGCTAAAAGGATGATCCAGTTTCTGGAAGTATTTGCTTTGCGAGATAATGTGTAAAATGCAGTGCAAGTAGCCTGCTCTTAAACTGGGGCCCACTCCACCAGACACAGTAGCTGTCATTAAGATCTTCAGCCAAATAAAAAGAGTTTGGCAATAAAAGAAAAAAAAAAAAAATTCATTTTTTTTCTTTTTCCTGCAGGCTGCTCCTACCAAATAATATTCAGTTACTCTGTGTGCCATGTGGGCCATGGCATTTGCTAACACCTGACTAAAAACTCCACACTGTGTTGTATTCTGGAAATTGTTCTGGAATTGCCTTGATGTTTTCCTTGCCAAAAGATTTAAAATGTTCTCCATACTGGGATTCAGGAAATCATTATTTCAGCATGTTTACCTGCTACCTGCAAGAGACACCAAGATTTTCCTGACAGCAACAGTAACTCAGAAAAACAGGACTCAGATGTTTGGTGCCACAAGAGTGGGGAGTGGTCATGTCTTCCTCCATGGGCCTGGACCAGTGCACCATGGATAGGAGGGCAGAGAATTCAGGCTCCCTTTCACTTTCTGAGTGGATGCAGGTACAGCAGCAGGAGAAAGGGAGAGCTACAGCTTTTCTTCAAATTGAATCTGTCTTATGGGTCACCAGCTGATCGGCAGAGGAGCCAGGTCAGCTCTTCTGACAAAGAGAAACCATCAAGGCAAAAATTATTTCCCCAAAGCCTAATTATTTCTAAAAACCTAATCCCAACTGCCATTGCTAGATTTGGCTTTATCATGTGAACAGCCCTTTTGTCATCACTCACCTCTGACTTTGAATCACTAGACGTGGAGAAACTTCACTGGGTGCCGTATAGTCACATCAGTGTATGATATTTTTTCTTATTTAGAACAATACAAAACGAGTTTTCTTTTCCGAGGATTGAGAATGAACAGGGGTCATAGAAATACTGAATGTTTATCATTATTAAAGTCTTCTTTATATGTTACCTTTGAGTTCAAGTAAACTACCAAATTTACAGAGAAAGATCTATTTTCTAAGGCATACTGCAGCCATAATAGCTCCCTCTCTCTCTTGCAAAACATTTTCCATGATAGTTTCAAAATCCATGCTTTTAAACATATTTTCTATTCAGAATTTAAGTTTTGTTGGTTTTTTGTTTGGTTGTTGTTTTTTTTTTTTTTTAAAGTACTCACAATGTAATGAGGTATAGATTTTTGGGCACCTTTGTGTAACAGAGACCCACACTCAAAGCCCCGGTAGAGAATTGAAGCCCCAAGTACTCCGAGCACCAGATCACATTCAAGCTGCAATGCAACTGAGCACAAGTTGCATAATTGCACATGAATAAGATGTTCATGAAACAGATACTGATGCACTCCCTCCCTCCCACCAGTACTCCATCCCAGCATCTCTCCAGATGTGTACATTTATTCCACTACAGCAGCAAATATATGTCCAGATTGCACCCATTTAGCTGCAGTGAAAGCAGCTTCCCTGCTGAATATGAGGGTTTGCTAGGCATAAAGTGCATTTCAGCATTTGCATATGTAATTTCAGCCTATGTACGGTACTATGGAAAAATCCAGCTGTGTCTTTGGGCGTTCCTAGCTGTTCCGTGTCAAAAAACTGCAGGTCCTGACAGTTCACATCAGGATTTAAGTTAGAAAGGGAGTTTTTCATTGCACCAAAACTCCTGCTTCTTTCCGGTTTTTTCCACTGGACATGCCCAGTTTGGCCAGCCATGGCCCTGGTCAAGTAGGGAGCAGAAACAATGCAAAGAGATGTGTAAGCCTCCTCTCTAATGATCTGTATGCTTTTGTTTTCCCAATAGTACTTCCTCTTCTGCATATAACCATTTTTCTACCCCAGAAACACATTAATGTGAATTTAAACATGCTATGGAAAAGAAGGTAGCATTCAAGTATTTAAAATATCTGTTAGGATTTGCCTTAAGGAGTCTAACAGAAATATAAACTGATATAAAATTCATACATCCCAATCTGCACCTTTCAGTTTTGTACAGTCCCATGCATCCAATTCTGTCTCTAATAACCTTTTAATATCATTTCCTCCTCTGCCTTCAGCAAGCCCTATAGCATTCACCTTTGTCCTCAGAGAAATCTAGGTTAACATTACATTTGTGTAGCAGGTTCTACATTTTTTATTTTATTGGAAAAGCAGTCTAGCATGAAAGAGTGAAGGCACAACCTTAGAATTACCTGAACCAGTGGAGAGAGATACTTCCAATCACCAGGGGAAAATCACTTAATACAGTTCAGTCCTCTTATGAGACAACCTATTTGCCAGACAAAGCAATTATTTCATTTGGGTAGTCCCTGCATTGCACTATGAACCTCGAGGCTGAAGTGAGGTTAAATATTCATGTATTTTCTGGAGTATCAGGTACCAAGTAACCTACAAAATTTGTCATTACTTTATTTTTTCTTATAAGAAAAAAAAAAACAAACAATATAAATATGTAACACAGACAACGTAAATTATTTTTTAAATTGTCCTATACATTAAAAATAAATAAATAAATAAATAAATAAACCACATCATGCTTAAGAAAATGACAGAAAATTAACCTGAAACCCCAATATACTTTTTCACAGTATGAAGCCTTTGGCAGACTGTTATATTCCTCTTTGCATAAATTTGTCTCAATCCTAAGAAAATATATCAAAAGCCACTTACACCTAGATGCACAGCCAGGGTTTATCTGTCTTTAAAATACAAGTACCGCTATAATGGTACCTGCAGACGTCTATTTTTCTGAAAAAGCATGATATCTAAAGCCATACATGTTTCTCTTTGGTTTAGAAATAATACACCAGTGAATTTATGCTTCACCTGCTCGTTTCAGAGAACCAAAAGGCTAAATTTCTTCAGAGATGAGAAATAAATCAGTCTTCATGCTAGCTCAGCTCTGTGTCCCTCACGGGTGTAACAAAAGTGCTTAGGTAATTCTCAGACGTTTCTGCAAACATCCTACATGTCAACCTGCATTACACACACACTTTCAGAACAACAAATTCAGGCAACCTCTAAAGGCTGAAAGAATTGTTTTTGCAATTCTGGAGACTCTGGTATGAACACTAGACACGGTAAAACTTTAGAGAAGATGCTCACTAGCTGCTTCCCAAGTCACAAAAAATTATCATCCACTGCTTGTGCCTCTCACCTAATGTTTTACAAACATACAAGCTCAGCTCTTGCACTGGGAGCTACCCCAGATCAACGCTGACAGAAAGAACAGCACTGCTTTAAACTGATCTGCTTCAGACATGAACAGCTTCTTGTTGTGGATTTATGCACTTAAGTGTAGAGTGTGTGCGGAGAAGTGCTCATTCACAGAACCAGCTTAGTACACAATGGAAGCAAATATAATCTACAAAACAAAAAAAGGGCTCAACACCAGTCCCAGTATTTCTAGTCCATGAAATAAAATAGACTACAACTTCTTTAAAACTCTCAAACTCTGCAGATTGCACTGCTTGGTGTGTTTCCTGTAGAACCTCTCATATCATTTCAGTACACTGGAAACACAGAAGCAAGTACAAATGTAAGTAAAACTGAAATGAAAGCTGTAGTTTCAGCTCCTGTTGAATTTTTCCCAAAAAAATTAATTAGCTGAGTCTGAAGGAAGCAAATCCCACTAAAGACAGTACTAGTCCCAGCAGAGGAATGCTCTAGAGGCAGAGAACTCCACTGCATCCCTTGTCTGAGTGCTACCATGGGAGTACCAGGACGCAAGTGTGCTGCCTGTGAATTCAGGGCAGAGATGCATCCAGGTCACTAATGCCAGGGTGAATCCTTGCAGGCAGTCCCTGCGGAGAGCTGAGACCTTCTGCAGTCCCTGGGAGAGAGGAAGAAGGCAGCTCCCTGATGGATGACAGGGTCTGTGCCAAGCTGCAAGCATGGGCACAGCCTTCCTTTCCAGCCCATCAAGAACTGGCAGCCTGTTCGATTGCTCCCTGCCTCCGCTCCCTCACAAGCAGAAGGGAGGATACAGGCTTTGGGGCAGAGGGGGTGGGTGGGGCAGAATTAAGATGGGCCCCATTACAAATTTAGCAATGGGTATTATATATATTTTTATATGTGTGTATACATGCACAAATACATGCAGACACTACTTTTCAGTTCAAAATGAGCTTCACTTTTACAGTCCAGCAGTGCTGATTTCTCCTTGTAATTATGGGCTTATAAATACAAGCGTCCACCCAATCTTACCTTTAGCATGGTAAACATCTTGCTGCAATAATGAAATGAGCACAACATAAAGACTTATCTGGATATTACAATTCTGGCTGTATTCACTTAGCTTGCAATAAGGGATTGAATTTAAATGTTTATAGCTTTCCAAACACTATTATGCGCTTGCAAATGTTAATTCAGTTTCAATGAAAGAGTCAATTTTTTTTAACAATATAGAATGCATTTTAATACACTATTACGCACAATAGGCCGACAGTGAATGGACTCATAATTGATTTAGAAGCATGTTCTACCATCCTGCTACCTCTATCTCTTTAGTAAATCACTTTTTAATCGGGCTAGTCTAAGCTGACCCATACAGAGCTTTATTTAATTTATTATGGAATTTATATATAAGGTTGACTAGTAATGCATGGCTACAGCAGCATTAAACAAATTGTACAGTGAATAACAAAGAGGGAAAAGAGAACAAAAATTCAAATAGCCTAAGCATATTGCCGAGGTTAAGACAGGTTCCAAATGAGCAATGTTATTCAAATGTTTAAGAACAGGAAAGACGAAAAGGGCTCTGACACCATTATGGTTTGTAGGAGAAAAAAAAATGGCTGGGTTTGAGTCAATTATTAAAGAAAAGATAAGGGAGAGAAAAAAATCTCACAAAATGCATTAGTTGGCTCTCATTCCTCCTAATGTAAGGGAGGATAATTATAATAAAACAAGAAATAGAGGCCTAATAATCACTCTAAAGCTATCTTTTTCTGTGTGCCTACAAACTTTACTGACAATACTAACAAGGACAAGGCACTGAATTAATGCTGCGGGGAGAGTTTTTCTGTTACCCACTAAGCGTAGGATAAAGCCTAGCAAAGATTCAGAATAGGGCCTATCAATCTGCAGTGAGCATTTAATAAATTATTTGCAGAATGCTTTAACTCAAGATGTCTAAACACGTGCACAGTTTAGAACACACATGCATGCACATATATTTAGCTGCATGATAACAAAGACATATTATTTTCCCCAGTTCTTAAAAAATGAAGATCTCCAATCTTTTCCTTGGCTGAGATGGGAAGCATCTGCTTGGGCATCAGTTTGTGCATGAGCTGGTACTGAATGGGGAGAGCTACCACTGCCATCGCTGCTACCTCCATGCACGCATTTCCCCCTTCCTTGTGGAGTGGAAGCTCACTGTTCACAAGCAGGGTTCAACAAGAAAATAAATAGTGTATCTGTCATAGTTAAATACACTTCTCTTTCTACAATTTTTTGCACACACATGTTAAATTTGCAACTCCTGATGTAAAAGCAATCCCAACAATTTTTAATTTTTTAAATTTTTTCCCCAAGATACGTAAAAACAATGCATTGAAGATCTTATGGAAATGAACAGAAAGAATACGGACAAAGAAAGTCCCTTCTGACAACAAAGAGCACCTGCCCCACAAGCTAGATGGCTCAGAAGATCTGTAATAGGATGGGAGCATTTCCTCAGTGACCACTGGCTTGAAACCACCTCCAGGTCATTATCGAGTTGCCATCAGTCACAACTGGTTTGGTAGTCAACTTGAAATGAGCTGGTCCTCTCGGCCCAAGGTCCACATCATAAATTGGCAACACTGAGAGAGTCTTGGCAGCGAGGTCAAGGATCGAATGGGCACAGAGACTCGTCTCTAAAGGTGATCTGTCTAGGTCAGGGTTCAGACATATTTGTGAGAGAAGCATGCCGTGCCATTGTCTCCTGCTGTACAACTGCAGAAAAATACAGGAATTCATCTTCAAGTGCTGTCACAACCCAGCACCTTTCACACGGATTAAGTGCCCATTAAAAAAATACATTCATCTGCAGCAGGACAAGCCTGGACCTTTTAAATCACACCTATCGTTACAGCAATACTTTACATTGTAAAGTTAAGAACAAACAAAAAACAACAGAACAACTATAGTCGATTTTATTTCAGCCTTAGAAAGCCAAATTGCAAAGCTCGTACACAATTCTGAGTTTTGCATATTCTGCAAGCAGTTTTCCTCCCGTAACTGTGGCAGAGAAATCCATAAACATATCAAGACTAGTCAAGGCCAATTCTGCTAACTCAAAATACTCGCAGAGACTGATTCAGAAGACCCTTTAGAAACCACTTCCCACTTTAGCTTGTCCACAAGAAAAAAAAAAAAAAAGGATCAGCTCAAAGGACATGATTTTTTTTTTTTGACACAGACCATAATTTCCACTGAAATGGGTATGTTTCCATGGCAGGTAAACTGCCATGGCTTGACTATAAACCCAAAGCCTATTTTCCTTGAAATACCAATTGTGTGCAATGCCATCCCAAGAAGCTTCTGTTCCATGGGACTCCTGAAGCAATTCAACCACTAAACTCCCTTATCTGTCTGACGGAGGAGTGGCCACTTGCCACATGCTTGCAGACCCTTTTGGCTGGGGAGAAAGTATGAAGGCTGAAGTGCTGCTCTGATTATCACTGTTAAAATGACCTCCAGGGTGATGCTAAGCTTGCTTCCTTCAAGACCAAAAGCCAAATTACAACTACAGAGATTTCTGTAGCTTGCCAAGTTACCTCATTACATTCCTTTATCCCTAAGACCAAGATTGTGTTTTAAAAGATGAATGTCATATCCTGTTTAGGGCTAAATGAATAAAATGTATGAATAAATGAAGCTACCTATTACAAATATTACATCCTCTATAATCTTCACATTTTCAGAGATTTGAATGTATAAGAAGTGCAACACAGCCACTGTAGCTGCCAAGCATAAGTAACTTCTCCAGTCCTCTACACAATACAAAAGAGAAGGTCAGTAATATATTACACTTAATGCTATTTTGACAGGGTGGATTACCTAAACAACAGTTCATGCGTATTTAAACAGAAATAACAGAGTTGTCAGGGATCTGCAGCTTTAAGTGCCCAAAACACCAGATGTCTGCAGTGCAACAGACCTTCATATTCAGAAAAGAAAATAAATTGGGACTCAACTGTCTTATCGCTGAGATCAGTGTCAATTCTACAACAGATTCATCTTTGATCATCGTATGCTTGAGTTCTGCAAAACCCAGCTAGATAAAGAAAGACATTAAAAAAATTAAACAAGAGGAACACCAGTGACAATAGCAAAACAATGCTAATGAACTGTATTATGGAAATAGATGAATTAATCCATATTAGTTTTTCTCTTAAAAAAAACCAAAAAACTAACCCCTCCAAATCACTGAGCCACATACAATTGGTGTGCAGGAGAAAAGCCCGATACCAAGGATCTCAGCAGAAGAGACAAAATACAGACATTAACTATATAATCCTGGTCACATGAATCCCTCCAGAGCTAATCCAGGACCCTGTGTAAGCCCCTCATCCCCACTGTCACAGAGAATGTTAAAAGAGAGAAGATCCAGGTGGGCTCTCCCACTTTCCCCAGCTCACAGCAATGCAATGTTTCTACAGCATCTGCAGGAACAACTTTACTGCTAGTGTCGCAACAACTTGCAGGCATCTATCAAGGATCAAGATCCTTCGTGCAAGAGACTGCACACACAGATGAAATATAAAGCTCACTCTCACTGCAACTTTACATTTACTCAGCTATGACATCTCCAAGGAGTGTAACCCCTTAATATTACCCCGGCAGCAAAATTCTGATGGAAGACATGCCATTTAGGAGCCAGAGATGGCAAAAGATCCAGCAACCCTCAGTGAAGAAACCTTGGACAAACACATCTTTCATTTCTGGTATAGCAGTTCAGCATTTCATACCAGAGTGGCAGTAGATATAAAAACAGATAAAATCCACAGAATGTGAATGAAACTCCCCAAAGCATAACTTGAAAAATGGTTTTTCCTTGCTTCCCTTCTATCAAGCCAGAAGCATAGGTAGGCTGCCGTTCTGAAAGTGACTCAAGACATTTATTAATCAAAGTATGCTAAGAACTTCCTCATCATCGAGTTGCAGAGTTATTTATACTTCAACCAGATTATGCCCCTTAGCCATTTAAAATAAAAATGCTGCTGTTTAAACAAGTATTCTCATTATAGATGTAATAAAACTCTGAAGCACTATTGAAAGTTATGCAATAATTTGTCGCTTAGGAAAGATGAATGGCAGAGTTGGGTGCCCAGGACTTAAAATTCATTAATGTCTTAATAGTGAAAGAGATATTAATCTCTCTTCATTAGCTCACCAAAATGAACCAAGGCAAGTTAGAAAATGTTCTGAGACATTATTCGATTTCAAATGAATATGCCTCAAGTACTGCTCTTCCAAAAAGCCATTATAAACAACACAGAAAGGGGAAAATAATTTGAAAAATTACTTTGACATTGTCCTTTAATCATGCATTGTGTTCAGGAAAATTATTCTAATGCATCTCTTACATGACTAAATGGTTGCAGTATATAAATAGCATACTCTCCAGAATACCATGCAGAATAACTGATGTTATAATGCATTACACAGGAACTGAATTATATTTAAAGGAACATGATGATGGAGTGAGATGCTTTTAAAACACAATATAGGTAAAGAAAAACAAAAATCCCATAGGATTAGGGTATTCTCTATAGTATTAAGATACTACCCCATTTAAGTAATGATTATATTAAAAATATCTCTATCATTTTATTGTTGTTTACTAATTCAAATGGGGTTTTTTTCTACTGATTCAGCTTTCACTGTAATGTTTGAAGGGGACAGAATGAAAATTTTAGTCCCTGATCACAACTATAATCATCTTCTGGAAATAAAACGATGCAAAATTTTGAAAGGTGTAAGAATGTACCCTATTATCAAATACCCTAAGCACAACTAATTGAACAGATTCTATTTCTGTATAAAATAAAATAGAATTAAATAATTCTTCTAAAATAACAAAAATTTAGGATTTCAAGACCATGAAATAATCCTTTTTCCTTTTTTCTATTAGGCTGTATGAGATTGAATGAGAGATAATGTCCTCTCATATGTGGATTGCAAAGAGGCTGTCATGATGGGAATTTCAGGTGGAGGAGAGCCAGCTTCCCTTACTTAGCATTCTGGAGATGAAGAAATTCTAACTTTTGCTCTTCACACAAAATGTAAAAAATAATCATTAGAAAACAACAATGTGCACATTAGATATTGCTCACAAAATCGTTATACATTAGGAAATGGTTGTACAACATGGACCAGAATGACAAAAGAGCCTAATTTACTTCTTTTCTTGGCTTGCTACTGCATGGCTTCTCAGTTCTGCAGTTCTCATTCAAAACTGAATATATGACTATTTATCTAATGTATCAGGCAGTAACCACAAACCTCCCAAGTGTATCAGGAAGACTCAAGTGACTGTCCCAACCCAGGAGGTGAAGACACTGCCCCAACATGACATCGCTGGCTCACAGCAGTACTTCTTGATGACTTTGCTGCCAAACTTCAGGCAGGCCAGAACTGGAAAAAATGAGCTGGCTTTTTTACCTTGGTATTCCTTTTCACTGTTGTTTCAAACTCCTCTATAGTGCTAAAATCATGTACTGGCAAGCACAGCAGGTGTTTATTTTTAAATATAGCAGCAATTCCAGAAGACTGAAGATACTGACATAGGGCAAGGAACACAATGATGAGGTCTGCGCCACTCACAAGCCAACCTAAGATTGATGGCCCATTTAAACCCGAATTATAAGTAGCTTCAGTCCATTAATATTAATTAGGTCAAGACTAATAGGCTCTCATGAGTGGACTGTTTAGCAGGTCAGAGGCAATGAAAAGGTGGTAAACAATTTACTGTATAATGAAGTTTGCAGGCACATGGCACACGTCTCTATCACTGTAACTATGCACCTCACTCACAGTCAGACTGCTAAAAGCTGGTCAGAGTACTTGCCTACTCAGATAATGTGTGAAACACCAAAATCCTGTTTTAAATAAAATGGTTTCGCTAAAAATGCTCCAAATTCCAGCCAGGGAGCACTTCAGCGTGTCTGAGAACACAAGGCTAGGGGTTTTGTGGCAGGAGGGACTGGGGAGCATCCATCAGTGGCCATGTCCTTTCACATCCCTTCAGGCAGAACACTCCAGCTCCTCCTGCAAAGTGCTCCCTCTTTGGAGGAAGAAAGGACACTCCCAGCTCACCCTTCACATGGATTCATTCATTGCTTGGCCTGTCATTTGTTACCACATTAGATGTTCCCTGGGCACTACAACTTGTAACATGGACATGCATCCAATTAAGGAGATCACTTATTACACAAAGATCAAGTTCAATATCTTCCTAACTAGATGGTAACACATTCTGATCAATAAAAAGAGTAGAAATGCAAAGAGCAGTCATAGAAAGAGCACATGGACTTTATTTGTGACAAATATATTGACAAAAGTGTGCAGGAATGTTGATGTGAGTTAAAAATAATTTTATTACTTTCTTCACATAAGTGGAGTCAATTTAAATATCTCGTTTAATAATTTTCATCACAGGACGTTTGCACTTGTCTGAACATAACAGTATTTAGAAAAGTGCTCTACATTTACATTCCTTTTCTTATTTGTATTACTCACAAACACAACACAGGCTCCTTCCATGAACTAAATTTCTATCCTTGTGCTGTGTTACGAAACTCTTCCCGTTGCCACTATTAAATTCAGAACTGTGCAGGACTGCCCAATGCATCCCTACCACTTAGGTTCCACTTGAAATCTCAAAATAGCATTCAAGTGGAAGGAAAGTACAGCAGAGGCCAGGGGTGGGCTCTTTACAGAGGGATCTATTTCAACCACTGGCAAGATTTACAGGGCAAGTCTGTAACAGTGTGGCTCATATTGGGAGTCTTTATTATTTTTAATTTACCTGTGATTTTGAATATTTTTACTTCAGAATCCCCCACATGCTATTCTCCCCTTTTTCTCAAAGGGCATAATCTTCCAGAAGTACTGATCATCTCCCTTTGTAAAGCAAATACTTTAGAGACGCCTCAATTCAGACATGAAAGAATTGAGATTCCTCAAAAAAAAAAAAAAAAAAAAAAGACAATTCTGAAAGTTTTGCCCGCATGGTTTTACTTCAAGCTGATTTTATTTTTTCATAATGCATTAATTCTAAAGGAAACATTTTATTTTATTATTGCCCATATGAAACTGACTAAATGCTCCCTTTCACCCTGTGCCATAACTTGCCTGCCTTCAAGTTACCTATCAATGCTTGGCACAGATCAAGGGCAGGAAGGATGTGAAGGTGCAGGTGTTGGTCCTCAGGCTCACATGCACAAACTGAGTTCCCTGGAACGTGATACACTTGAGTCAACCGAATAATGCAAAGAGACAAAACAGTTTTGAAAATCTAACCTTTGGCAGAAAAGCAGAGCAAAAGGACAGTAAGTAACAGAAAAATTAAATGTGTAGATCTTGCAAGATGCTGAGGCTCTCTGTGTCTTTAGAGTTTCCAAGCACATGTGGTCACTAATCAAAGCCACAGTGTAAGAGCAGTCATTCAAAAAAGGCAACCTGTACAGCACACAGCCTGACACAGCCCTGGTGTGCTCCTGCTCAATATGAAAACAGGCCAGACAGCAGGGGGAATCCTCTCACAAGGTGTGGGAACTGCACTGCCTCCCCACCTCAGAGGTTTGTGTGCCAGTGCTCTGCACTTACACCTGCAGAATGCACTGTTCATCACACATCCTGAATGTACCACTGCTGCATGACAATCTTACCAAAATGTCCTCTCCAGCCCTGATGTTTTGGCTCAGCAGCCCCACTACAGACCTACTGAAAAGCTGCAAGTGTGTATTGACCTTCCATACTACACAGCCATGCCAAGACACACATAAGCTTTACAAGACGCGTGGCCTTGGGCCTGCATGCAGCTACTGAGCTTTTTATGTGGTCATGTAAAGACACAACTTGAAAGATAACACTTTTTACACAACCAAGGTCTACCCAGTGACCATCTAAAAATGTAATTAAAACACCTGTTGTGACAACATATAAGATTATGATACCCTATCACTCACTCCGCTAGGAATCACTGCTATCCCTTACCAGCTTTTGATGTTCTATTGGAAACACACCAGAACAGATCAAAACACAACAAATTCACATGCCATATTAACATGTTATGCACAAATGGCACTTCTCAAAACCCAGGCATCAGCATGTTGATGATACAGGGGGAAAAAAGGTAATACTTTTTTTTTTTCCTCTCCTGGTGCTAAATTTATCTAGGTTTCTTTCTGGTACTAAATTTATCTAGGTCCCTGAAAAGCAACCTTCTGAGAAAATCTATCAGTTCCAAATATCATAGAATGTGATGTATATGTACAGCCGGAGGGAAATCTGCCATTTCCTCTGGAGTCACAGAGCATCTCTCTGCCTGCCCCTGACAGACAGGAAAAATGCTTCCTCTAATCATGCAGATTATGAAGCTGGTTTAAGACCACATGAGGCAATAACTGCTGGCATGGGGTGCTGGCACGAGGTCCTGGCACATCCCCACCTCCAAGCGCATTGATCTGACTAATTAGACTACCTAGATGCTACATTTTCTCTTCTGAATATTTAGTTTCAGTTGGACACTGTGGCTGATGTGTCCTCAATACTCTGCAACACTTGTAATAGGGCTCAAGTCCTGCTTATGCAAAGGAATGAAAGCTGTAATTCCCACACGCAAAACACACATGACAAAAGCTATACCCTCTCTCTTCTATAAGAAAAAAAAAAGTTATTTTCTTTACCTCAGAATATTGCTATTTTAGACGAAAAGAATGCAAAAGAAATTCTCTGTTATATCCAACACTTCTGCTGCACTGAACAGCATTTAAGGATTACTTCAGCAGCTGTTCTTGTATCCTTTCCTGCCAATGGCTCTGTGGGCCAAAAGACAGAACTATGAACAGCTTACATCTCACTATATAGCTCCAATTGCCTCACTCTAGAGGCACTGACTGTGTCAGGGTTCTCTGAGAAATTTCAGTCAAACTGAGTTACCCTATCAAAGACAGTTCATTTTACCTCAGACACAGCTACAGAACCAGCAGCACCAGGAGATCCAAGCAAATGTACAGCTTGTGAAGAGATGCCATGGAGCAATTTGGGCAACAGAGTCCAACACAGCCTCTAAGTGTCACTGGGGAGCTGTGAAATCACACCTCAACTCCTCAGCAACAGAATGGTCCACCAGCACCACCGAAGAGACACAGATGCTTTATGTAACCACGCGAGTATCCTTGGTGTTTGTACAATGTCCCTTTATCCATGCAAGACAAATAATGAGTGTATAACACTGTGGAGAGCCTAGGGAGAACCTGCTGCATGTCACAGAACTGGAAAAAAAGCGAGAAAGATGAGGCTTGCTTAAGGAGATTATAATACATTAAATCATGTATCATTTAACCCAATTTAATTTACAAATCTAATCTAAACGTGCTCCAAAACAAACACACCATTATGAGACTTCAGTCACCAGTTCCTTATTGTTTCAAGCAGCAACATGTACAAAGTGACTCAATACAGGCTCCGGATGGCAAAATATTTCATCACATACTTATCTTGAAGTGGACCAGAGTGCAATTTGACCCCGTATTTTTCTCTGCCCGCAGTGCCAGTTTCCAAAGTTCCCATCACACCTTGTCCCAGCAATATCCTCCTGTCACCTGTTCTGCCATTTTCTGGCTTCCCCAGTTTTGCCAGTGGAGTTGTCTGGGGCAATGATGGGGCTGTACTCTGTGCTCTGATCTGCTGGAACAGTCCAGCAGCAAAGCAATCAACCACCCCAACCCCACACTGTGCTCTCTCAGCCATCAGCAACAGGGGATTTTTAAAGCATCTTTCCCACCAAGCACACAGTGCAGTCTCCGTGTACAACGAAGGCAGCTTCACACCTACAAAATGGTGATGTCCTCTTAAGGGAAGTGTTTTGGGTTTATTTTAAGGGCCGTGCTAACTGAGATCACAGATAGTGTCTCACCCATTTTATTATAAACATGCCACTCTCACTCTAAAACTAGCGTTTAAGTATTTGTTGTCACAGAGTCAGTGATATTTTGATAAACTTCCCTTTCATCATATACACAGTCCATCACCCTTTGCATATGCAATGCAGGGCACAAAAAACCTGCCACAAGCATGAAACAGGTGGGTCTTGAGGATCCCTTCTTTATAACTTCCTAAAGCCCGAGTCCTTTAAGACAGGCTGAGCTCTGCTTATCTGGCCGAGGAGCAGGGCTGCACACTTTGTTCAGTGACTGAGCTCATTACTTCCCAAGCAGCGACTGAAGTTAAGGTCTAACACATGGAGAGCACTCCCAAACACTCAACAAAAGATTGTTTCATTTCATTCTACACTGCAAAAGGATTATTACACATCAGTTATTTTACATTGTCTCTCTGCATTAAAGCACTACGAAGAAAGACTATTTCCATTTTTAGAAGGGAAATCTCTCCTCAGAGTATTTTTCTTAAGGACATTAAGGGCAAATACACATTAATAAGACTTTTCCTCTCTTCCCAGCCCTATATAACCTCTTCTGAAGGTTCACTAGAAAATAAGCTACAAACCATCCGGTACACTACTTCTGCTCTAGTGAGATGGACATGTAATCAAAAGAAGCAAATTGGTATAAACTACTATAAGGTAGAAGTGCTGTATACTGCAGAAAATGCATTTATTCCAGTTCACTATATGCAGTCAAAACTGGAGGGAAAATCCAGATGATCAGTAATTTCACAGTCGGCTGCCTTCTCTCCTCTTTGATATTATTTGTAAAATCTTTCCTTGGCCTCTGAATGTGTGAGCAAAGTAATAATTCATTCATTTACTTGTGGGTAGGAGAAATTAAAATAGCTCACTTTATTGAAGATGCTGAATAGACAAGAAATACTTATAACATTCTCTGAATCAAATTACCAAGATGTCATAAATTATGTTAAAAAGTATTCAACCATCTACAATGCTAGAACAATGTAAACAAGAAGCAAAACATAAGAGAGTGAGAAACCTAATACTGAATAACATTAATATTCTTTGTTCTGGACACTATCTGGATTTGACAGAGAAAATCTTGGAATTTGACAGAGAAAATCTTGGAAATTAAAGAAAACCTTGGAAAATCTAGGCAAGTGTTTATACAGTTTATCAGGGCATCTGTTACACAAACAAATACTTGCATAAAAGGTAGGTCTGGTATTCCAAAAGAAAACGTCTGACTGAAATTGCTATCTAACACCCAATTATTTTCACCTTTTTCATTCAAACGTGAGGTTCCGTGAATGGCCACGACAAAACTAAATGATCCAAAGAAGTTCAGAAGAAAGTACTTTTACTTTCTAAAAATATGAATGGTCCCATAAGTAATTGAACTATGTAAAGTCCATAATTGTGGCAAAGCCTCCACAGAGGGCATTTTCACCTTGTATCCCCCTTCAGGTCTGGGAAGACAGTTCCCACAGCAGCAGCAGCACAGGTAAAGGCACTGAAACTTAAGGGTTGGCAGAAAAAGCTGGCATCCTAGATGAGTTCAGTGGGAGCTGGCTATCTAAGTCCATCTTATCCTTACAAAACGGTGACCTTAGGCTGCATCTATATTCATGTTTTGCTTCAGAGCAAGAGGGCATTTGTGAAGCAAATTCCCTGCTGGCTCCTCCCCGGCATGCCCTGATTCCACTCACAAAGCCGGTTTGGAGCTCCTCAATTAGCTTGCTTTCAATGAGATTGTTTGAGGCTAAGAAAGCCTGCAGCAGGGAGTTTCCTCTCACCCCTCAGTTCCAAACAACAGCTGTCCCGTTTTTTTGAGGAAACCAGCCCTGTTTTGCTTTGTGTTTTTTCTTTTTTTTTTTTTTTTTTTGGGGGGTGGGGGTCTTTTTGTTGTTTGGATTCTTTTTTAGTAGACCACTTCATCAATGCATTATGCCTAAATGAATGGCCAAGACTGGCACTCTCAGCAATTCTTCCCAACATAAAGTGGTTACTCCTGTAGCATAAACAGCTTTCTAAGAAAACATGACCTGGAAGTTGAACTTGCTCACAAGAGGACTAAATCAGTGCTCAAAAAGAGCAACAGCTTCACATTCTGAAAAGTTGCCACTAGGCATCATTTGCACATCTTGTAATAAAACCAAAGTAGAATGCTGTGTGATGTATTTACTAACCTTTTACTGTGGGCAAGGCATTTCACAACCAGAGAGCTTTATGAGCTACCAATTAAACATTCTGGCTTTCTCCAACATCCTCTCTCAGTAGAAGAATCCCAGAAAACAATCCCAGGAGGGGTGGGGGGGCCCCCAGCAACGCAGACTCTTGGAAACCCTCCTGCCAACAATGGATACGTTCTTGAAAAGGGCTCTCTTCCCGGCCGTGTTAAATTCCTCCAAGGGGAACCTCTAGTGACGGGAACTTTCAAAAGAGGGACACGCTCAGTGAGGTGAAGAAGAAAAACCACAGGGGACAATTTGCTTACAAACACATTAACTCAGTAATTTCTATAATTTCTGCAAAATCTGTAATTTCACTTGAGGCTATGATTTACACAGATCTTCAGCCTTTGCTTCTCAGCTGGACTCATTCCATAGAAGCAAATTACAACTATTCAAAGACGAACACTGAATTAGGCATCAAGCCGGGCATATGCGTTACTTTTAAACAAAAGAAATGAAGCCTTTAGATAAATAGATAAATAAGTAGCTAAATAGAAGAAAAGACAGGCAGATGATTTCGATAGGCAGACAAAGATTGCTGCAGAGGGAATTCTTTCCTCTTTGCAGCGTGATCATTTAGTCTGATCTTGACTTGACAGGATGGGTGTTACATTACGGTTCCAAATTCACCCCGCTTTTGGGCTTTTTTTTTTTTTTTCCCCCTTGACAAACAACCGGGAAAAAAGAAATGCAAAAAGAGACAGAAGAATTTCTCCTAACAGCACTTGACTCAGTAATGGCTGTGATAACACGACATGCTGTCAAAGGAAACCATCGCATTCCTATACAAAGGCCCGCAAGTGCCTGGAGGGATCTGCCCACATGTCTGGAGCTTCCTTATTAGTGCCCTGGAGCAATCCAAGCGAGCTGCCAGCAAAGGCTCTAACTATATTTGATTAGTTTCAGGCCTTCATTTTTAGCGAGTCATCACCCCCTTAACAGCAGATGATGCCCTCTAGTTGGAATCAATGTGAGTGACCAGCTCACAATAGGCCGGATTAATGATGAAAAATGTGTAGTCAGCCTGGAGGGCTTTGGACATTTATCACCCACTGGCTCTGCCAAGGGGTGGGCTGCCCCCGACTCATCCCACCCTGCCTTGGAGCGGGCGCTGGCGCAGGGATCCGGCTTAATGAGCCTCGGGTGAGGCATTTCCATTAGGCATTTCCATCCTGCACTCTAACACAGCCTGAGCTGCCCTCCCTTCTTAGCACCTATCTCGCAGACAGAGTACAGCAACTACAGCGAAATCTTTCCAAATTCAACGCGAAGTCGTGTTGGAAAGCGGAGAGTTTCTTATTCAGAGAGAAAACCCGCTGCAAAATTTCTCTTTGCTAATCCATCCAAGGGAAGCAACTTTTTGACAGGCGAGTGAAGCCTCATTACAATTTCATCAACATAATGAAAGGTGGGCAAGTAGATTTTGTGCCTGGCTCATAAATATTCATGTCGATTTTACATACCAGAGGAGTAGTATCTCATTAAAGCAGCGGAACCTGCATCACACATTATAAACATCTTCCTCTAAACTTCCGATGTCACGAAGGGCTGTCTGCAATAGGCAGTGGCATAACTCACATTAAAATAGAGATGCACCAGCCACTGTGTGAATGCTACCTCAAAAGTTATCCTTCCAGTTGTCATAAAAAAAAGGGTGATGAGATGTATAAACACGGTAAACTGTAGAGGTGCTGGCAAAATCTGCATTTTCATAAACAGCAGCACATGGAAAATGAAGCACGGTCCAAATACATACATCAGAAGCTTCTGCTAGAGACCCAATTAGGAACAATAACCATATGCTGAATTTTGAAAAAAAAATTAAATCATAGACCTGAAATTAGGCTTGGGGTGAATGGGAGATGTTCTAGTATGTAAAAAAGACTTAATCATGTGGTTAAATGCTTTTCTGCTGAGGTCTGATACCTTTCTATCCATTCTGTATTGATCTATTTTCACAATCTTCAAAGAGTGTTCTGTCAAGAATAAAGAATTAACAAAATGGACTTGTTAGCACAAGTAACAAGCTTGCTCAAGGCTCATCTCATTTTTACAAGGAAATGATGGCTTTGTCCTTCATTAAAAAACTGTAAGTGCAACCACACTGTTTTGTTTTGTTTTTTTTTTTAATTTGTAACTTTAAGGGTTCATACAGCCTTGGAAAAAGAAAGCAAGATTTTCTTATGAAGAATTTAACATCCATTCAAACAGTTTTCAGTGCTTGACAAGGAAACAAATTATTATATCAATTGACTTTTTAATTTAAAAAGAAAAATATATTAAAAATTATACTAAAGCCTGCCCATTTAATATGAAATGTCTGTAATCTTACTTTCCATGGCAATCAGATCCGATAAAGAGGTTTGGTTTGGCAAATGTCCTAAAGACCCTAGAGAAACAGTCATTATGTTTTGAACATTTCCAGAAGATCTCTTCATATCTAATGATTTGCTCTGCTACTCTACAAGAGATACAGCAAACTCCTAAATCATAAACTAAGGTTCAAATTGCTAATCATGCTCATTAAAAAGAAAAAAAAAA